>LN483382.1:148697-162601 GCA_900002565.1 Culicoides sonorensis
ACTTAAATATAATAAATAATCCTAATCTTGAAGAGTAGAACTAAAGATCGTCCCATTATGAATTTTGTCATGAAAAATCCTCAATAAAAAAAAATCAATTTATTAATTATAAAAATCTCTTTAATAACGTAAAATATTATTATTTTTATAAATAAAAATTCATTTGTTACAATTCTTCATGTGCCGTATTGGCCATTGAAAATAACGGTCATTTTGAAAATAATGATCATTTTGAAAATAACGGTCATTTTGAAAATAACGGCCATTTTGAAAATTTTCCGCGATTTTGAAAAATTTTCGCCATTTTGAAAATTTAAAAAAAAAAATATTTGAAAAAATCGGACATTTTGGGCTTTTGACCATTTTCAGGCTCTGGAGCCTAATTCTTGAGTTCAACTTCTGAGCCGAATTTCTGAGCCTAATCTCAGAGCCATTAAGTTAAAATTCATTTTAGTAAACTTCCCCACCCAACAAAACAAATTATAAATATTTTTAAAATTTTAACCGTTTTTAACGGTTTTTCAGGCTTCGGAGGCTCTGGAGCCCAATCTCAAAACTAATGTGTTTCAAATCATCCTTAAGACCTCCTCTATCTAATAAAAAAACCCGACCTCGCTCCGATGGACCATTCCGGAGTTATGGATAGCTATCAGTGTCAGAGTGTTAGAGTGTCAGAGTGTCAGAGTGACGGCGGACAAACCGTCTGTAATAGTGCATTTTTTCTTACGAAATGCACTAATAAAAATAAAAATTATGAAAAATAATGAGAAATTAATTAAAACTTAAATATAATAAATAATCCTAATCTTGAAGAGTAGAACTAAAGATCGTCCCATTATGAATTTTGTCATGAAAAATCCTCAATAAAAAAAAATCAATTTATTAATTATAAAAATCTCTTTAATAACGTAAAATATTATTATTTTTATAAATAAAAATTCATTTGTTACAATTCTTCATGTGCCGTATTGGCCAGTGTCCTCACTTTATTTTTAATCGACCCCATCTGGTGTTGGACAGTCATTGTTCCCAACTTATTTGCCTCTTTCCGCCACAAATTTTTTAAATGTTTCTCATTTTTGACTTTCTTCCCATTTTCCGCAAGTCTCTGTTTCATAATCCCCCACCATTTCTCAATAGGTCGGATCTCAGGTGCATTTGGACGGTTAAACTCTTTTTTAACGTATTTAACTTGGTTAGACTCATACCATTTTATTGTCTCTTTGGAGTAATGCACAGTCGCCAAATCAGGCCAAAACAGAGGCTTGATTGTATGGGACCTATAAAGAGGTAAAAGCTGTCTTTGCAGACATTCTTTTATGTAAAGATCACTCTTCATCGACTGCTTTGTAACAAAAATTGACGATCTGCGACCACAGGAGCATGAATTTTCCAGCGAATTTCTCCATTCTCTTGTACTTGTAAATCTTTTTAACACCATAGCGGTTTGATGCGACATAATATCCACGGCCTGGCAGTTGTTTAAAATCAGATTTGACATAAGTTTCATCGTTCATTAATATGCAGCCATTGAAACCTTTCAACACTTTATTTACACTTTATCTAATAAATTTCGAGCACGAGTTTTGACCCTCTGTGTCTATGCATCGGATCGATGTGGAATTTTTTGCACTTTATACGAATGCAAATCATGACGGACTTTTCTGAACAGTTGATCTGGGAACACCGGATTTTTTGCTGGCATCCCGTACTGAGACATTTGGACTCTGCTTGAATATCCGTAACACTCTTCTTTCTGCCTCTTTATCCATAAGACCGGATTTACGACCACCAGCTTTAAGTCTTGAAGTGGACTTGTCTCGCTTGAACTTAAGGATAATATTACTTGCGGTTTGTCCTTTTTACTCAAGTCAGCAAATGAAATACTGGGAATACTTGTAAATAAATGTGCACAACAGTTTTTCTAATGATTTCACTTTTTGAGCTCATTTTTGAAAAAAACTTATTAAACTTACTGAAACAATTTTTTTCTCCAATGTTAAAGATATTAAAATTTTCATTGGCAAAAATATAAAATTAAATTTGATAAATTAATTCTATTTGTTAAAATGTTCATGTTAATCAAAAGAACAAAGTCTAAATTACGTGAAAATCAAATAGTTTAATAAATTAAATAGCAATTATCAACACAATATTGCATTTATTTTGAAAATTATGTTTTTTTGATTTAACGCGAATATTCTTGTTCTAGCGTGATTTGTATCTATCTACTCGTGGCAAACTTCAGCACAGTATTTTTTTTCAAAAAAAAAAAAAAAATTTAAAAAAAATTTTAAAAAAAATTATAATTTGTTTTGTTGGGTGGGGAAGTTTACTAAAATGAATTTTAACTTAATGGCTCTGAGATTAGGCTCAGAAATTCGGCTCAGAAGTTGAACTCAAGAATTAGGCTCCAGAGCCTGAAAATGGTCAAAAGCCCAAAATGTCCGATTTTTTCAAATATTTTTTTTTTTAAATTTTCAAAATGGCGAAAATTTTTCAAAATCGCGGAAAATTTTCAAAATGGCCGTTATTTTCAAAATGACCGTTATTTTCAAAATGATCATTATTTTCAAAATGACCGTTATTTTCAATGGCCAATACGGCACATGAAGAATTGTAACAAATGAACTTTTATTTATAAAAATAATAATATTTTACGTTATTAAAGAGATTTTTATAATTAATAAATTGATTTTTTTTTATTGAGGATTTTTCATGACAAAATTCATAATGGGACGATCTTTAGTTCTACTCTTCAAGATTAGGATTATTTATTATATTTAAGTTTTAATTAATTTCTCATTATTTTTCATAATTTTTATTTTTATTAGTGCATTTCGTAAGAAAAAATGCACTATTACAGACGGTTTGTCCGCCGTAAATCCGTTTATTTATAATTCCGAAATGGTCCATCGGAGCGAGGTTAAGTTTTTTTGTTAGGCAGAGGAGGTCCTAAGAATGATTTTAAACTCGTTAGTTTTTGGGCTCCGTGGGTTGGAAAGTTAGAGAGATAACATTTCATATTCAAAATTCATGTATGACCTACATAAAAGTTGTTCAGTTTTCCGAGCTGAAAATTTTGGTGTAGAAAATGTTTACGTACAGCTCCATACGTCTATAGGGTTGTACGGTAGGTACATTTTTTTGTATGGGAACCCCAATTTGAGCGTGGGACCATCAGCGACAAAAATGATGAATATTTGCATAAGACATTAGGCTTCAGGGGAGAAATATAAATAAAATATCGGATGCCTTTATTTTTTGCTATAAATTTTTCCGTACACACGTTCTCGAGATATCGCGCTTTGAAATTTCGCGAATGGCGCGCGCGGCCATTTTTTGACTTATGATATCTCACGAACCACAAACGCAGAAAAAATTCTAAATATGTTTTGGAAAGATATTAAGGATATCTTTAATAATTTTTTAAAATATTTTTAGAAAAATATTGATTTCATAATTAAATTTCAATTTAAAACTCTATTTTTCCATTTTCTGGTAGTTGGACGTGATAAATTTTTATTTTTTTAATATGATTCTGTAGCTTTAATATTCAGCAATACATTTATTTTGGTTTTGGAACTGCGTTTTGTGGTTCGTGAGATATCATAAGTCAAAAAATGGCCGCGCGCGCCATTCGCGAAATTTCAAAGCGCGATATCTCGAGAACGTGTGTACGGAAATTTTTTTTTTTTGCACTGATGCTTAGAATGGCATGAAGAAGCAGTGTACAAATTTATAGCAAAGGCATCCGAAATTTTATTTATATTTCTCCTCTTCAGAGCATCAAAAGCCTGAAAAACCGTTAAAAACGGTAAAAAATTTGAAAAAAAATGTTAATTTGTTTTGTTGGATGGAGAAAATTATTAAAATGAACTTTAACTCATTAGCTCTGAGATTAGGTTTAGGAATTATACTCAGGAAATAGGCTCCAGAGCCTGAAAACAGTCAAAAGCCCAAAATGTCCAATTTTTTCTAATATTTTTCTTCAAAAATTTTCAAAATGGCGGCAATATGCAAAATGGCGGTTATTTTCAAAATGACAATTATTTTTAATATGGCGGTTATTTTTGAAATAGCGGCTAGTTTCAAAATGACAGTTATTTTCAAAATGGCAGTTATTTTCAATATGACGGTTATTTTCAAAATGCCAGCTAATTTCAAAATGGCAGCTAATTTCAAATGACAGTCATTTTCAAAATAGCGGTTTTTTTTCAACATTTAAAACCTGGCATTTTATTTTTTTTTTAAACCGCCATTTTGAATTTTTTTTAAAAAAGACGCTGTTTTAAAAAAAAATTGAAAACCTGGAACTTCATCCTAGTTGGCTCAATATGTTTTGAGAAGAACTAACAAAAAGTTTTGGAATTCCCCTATTTTCCATACCATTGCTACACTTATAAATTTATTTTTGTAGTATGACGAAGACTACAATACTATTTTCGAATGGAATTTCTTTTTGTCTGGCAACGCAGTATGAGCTATCTAATTATAAGCAGGTCTCTCATGCGAATCATAAAAAAAATATTGAAAAAATGAATCAATAAAACTCCAAATTATTAGCTAAGAAACCAAATACTCAAACAGCAAATGTACGTATGTCGTAGAAGCAAACGTATGTATGCCAAATGATGTTATATTTTTTACCATCCGGCCAATGAATGTTTGCAATGTTTGCTGCTTTTGAATATATTTTTCTTTTTGAAATGTGATATTTTGAGAAGATCTTCAGAATCTTATACAACCTTCATTTTTTTTTTTAAATTTTCAAAATGGTGAAAATTTTTCAAAATCGCGGAAAATTTTCAAAATGGCCGTTATTTTCAAAATGACCGTTATTTTCAAAATGATCATTATTTTCAAAATGACCGTTATTTTCAAAATAGCCGTTATTTTCAAATTTTATTTAAATTAAAACTTAATTATATTCAATGAAACGAGTCCCATCGAAATGCACTTTTCTAAACCGCCCAGTGGTTAGAATTTCCCATTTTTGTATATGTTTTTTGTACGCTCAAAATGATTTTTTTTTGAGTTTATTAATTTTACTTCAACCTTTAAACATTAATTTTAACAAAAATCTGAACTTAAAGACAAAAATTTTATAAAAATTTAGTGCCGCAGAAGTGCCGCAAGTAGTGCCGGATTTACTGATTACGGATTTTTTAATATATAAATCACAATGGTCAGCTATATGATTTTGTTTTGCAACTTCTACGCTCAAACACCGGTCGCTCGTAAAACAGAGGTCTATCATAGTTTTTGTATCTCTTTGGTAATGTGTTGAATCATTGACTATTTGGCGTAAATCGTATTTTAATGCTAATACTGTCTGGTCTTATATGTAAAATCTCCAATAATTCTCACAGGAAGAGTAGTGACTAGGTTTTCCTCAAACAATTCTTCAAATGGTGAATGCTAAACACAAACTTCTTTAATAATAACACAGCTTAACAAAATAAAATCGATGTGCTTGCTTTGAGTAATCCCGAAATACCTCAAAGATATTTTTCAATCCTGATTATTTTGCACTTTGAAATTTTAAAATTCACTGATTCGTGTTTGTTTTATGTAATAATGAAATTTGTATGGAAAAGAGTCATTTGCCCTTTAAGTTGAAATTATTAAATATCAAAGTTTAAACTTTTCTGAAGTTAATTTTGTTCCAAAGTATCAAGTAATTTATATCGTTGGAAAGAAGGCAAAAAAAGCATACAGAAAATATAAATTTTATCAGAATAAGCCAGCATAATATTCAATTTATATTAAATTTTGTTCTAAAAATACAAAAAAAAATTAGTTTTTTCTCTTTTTTTCTATATTTCATTATTTCATAAAACAAACACGAATCAGTGAATTTTAAAATTTCAAAGTGGAAAATAATCAGGGTTGAAAAATCTTTTTGACGTGTTTCGGGATTTCTCAAAGCAATCACATCAACTTTTTTTTGTTAAGCTGTGTAATATAATAATATTCTCTTTATTGTCGTGTTCTGATATTTATTATTAATTACAATTAAATCATTTCAAGTAATGCTCCTACGACTTTTCACTAATTTCATTATTTTTTTTTTTGTCTTTTAAAGTGTTCTAATTTAATTTTTATATTATAAATGTTAGAATGAAAATCTCTACAAAAACATTCATTTTCTATGGAGTTGGACACAAACTCCTTTACCTCTACATTAACCACTTAAAATATCTATTATAATCAACGCATACGTTAATTCACTACTTATTCTATATTGCACATTCTGTTTAACATATACAGCTATTTTCACAAAATTTTTCCATCAAACGATTTTTTTTTCGGAATAAGTTTTTTGCACACCTTATTTTTAATTTTGCACCCTTAATTTTAACACATTCACACCTAATTTAAAAAAACCTCACACCTAAACATTAATGGCTCACTCCTAAAAATTCACATCTCACGCTTAACTTTTAAGTTTTTCACACCTAATTTTAACATTTGCATCCTTATTTTATACCTTTCACACTTATTTTTTATACTTTCACACCTATCAATTTTGAAAATCACCCCTAAAAATAATTAAAAATGTTCACCTAAAATTTATATCTTTCACACTTATTTTTCATACTTTCACACCTAAAAATTAAATGAAAAATCACACCTAATTTTTATTTTATCACACTTAACTTTTAAGCAAAACACACTTATTTTTTCAAATTTCACCTTTAAAATTAAATTAAAAATCACACCTAATTTTTATTTTCTCACACTTAACTTTTATGTAAAACGCACTTATTTTTAAAATTTTCACTCTTAAAATTAAATTAAAAATCACACCATATTTTAATTTTCTCACACTATTTTTTTTATTTTTCACACTTTTATAAATTTTTAATAATAAAAATTTAATTGTTAAAAAATATAAAATTGGAAAAAAATCCCAAAAAACATGTCTTTGAAACATAAACCTGAAATGTTGTTTTGTTCATTAAAATGCTTAATTTAATAAACGAAAAATAATTTCAAATATTTACTATAATACTGAATAACAAAAAAGTAAAACTGAAACTGATGGCGAATCCTTTTACAGCATATTATGATTCATAACAATATAAATTCTTACTCAATCAACGTTTGTTTAACACAATGTATGAAACTTTGAAACATAAATTAGGAGAGTTAAGTATGACAAACTTAAAATTATAATTTTTTAATTTTCCTTTGTTTTTCCTTAAACTTTGTTAGAATTTTGATCCATGTATGGTTATCCTTTTTGCAAACATAAAAATTAACCTCAAATATTTGTTTCGCGCTAAAGTAATTTAAATAATGTCATTCAAAAACTGTTCAAATTAAGTTGAGTCATTTTGAGAATGGCAAATACTTTTTTCCTTTTTTTCTGAAAAATTTAATATTTTGAACAATAAAGCAATTTTTTCAAATATTGTTTTCGATGTTTCCTTACAAAATTTTAAAGTATTCTAACAAAACAACGATTTTTCATGTATTTGCCTTTCTCTAAACTCACTCAAAATCACGGCAAAGTGTTGCCGTACTATTTTTCTACTGCAAGTTTTTAAACTTTTTACTACAGAATTTTATTTTTTTTTAAATGTGATATTTTGTGAAATACATTTCATAGAAAAAATCTTTGTTTTGGAAAAAGCAGAACGATATCATATTAACATATTATTATTTGTAAACTTAATTGAATTATAGAGCGAAAATTGTTATTTTTAAATACAAATAATAAGAAATTGATGCAAACTAAACAGTATGGTACACTCATACTTCTACTGATTCATACAAGTGCCTTGCATTACTCAAATGTTTGGTATGCATTAAATTTTACTTTATTAAAGTTTCAAAATGACGCGCTCTAAAATATTAATTTTCACAATTTGTGTTTATTCATCTATCTCATATATTTATCATTTCTTCATATCGGTAACCATAAAAATTGTAAAAAAAGTCTATTTCAGTAAAAAATTCAAAAATCGAAAAAAAAATTTGCTGGTGTTTTCAATTTAGGATATACGAGATTTAAATAAGATCCAGTAGGATCCGTAGGAAAGAAATATCATGGATAATAAAAAAAATTAACTCCATAAGTAAATAAATTTTGTCAACAATAAACAAAAATATTTTCTTCTTTCATCATTACATTAAAAAATTCTATATTAATTTAAAAAATATACTTTTAAGTTTTTCATACCTAACTCTCCTAATTTATGTTTCAAAGTTTCATACATTGTGTTAAACAAACGTTGATTGAGTAAGAATTTATATTGTTATGAATCATAATATGCTGTAAAAGGATTCGCCATCAGTTTCAGTTTTACTTTTTTGTTATTCAGTATTAAAGTGAATATTTGAAATTATTTTTCGTTTATTAAATTAAGCATTTTAATGAACAAAACAACATTTCAGGTTTATGTTTCAAAGACATGTTCTTTGGGATTTTTTTCCAATTTTATATTTTTTAACAATTAAATTTTTATTATTAAAAATTTATAAAAGTGTGAAAAATAAAAAAAATAGTGTGAGAAAATTAAAATATGGTGTGATTTTTAATTTAATTTTAAGAGTGAAAATTTTAAAAATAAGTGCGTTTTACATAAAAGTTAAGTGTGAGAAAATAAAAATTAGGTGTGATTTTTAATTTAATTTTAAAGGTGAAATTTGAAAAAATAAGTGTGTTTTGCTTAAAAGTTAAGTGTGATAAAATAAAAATTAGGTGTGATTTTTCATTTAATTTTTAGGTGTGAAAGTATGAAAAATAAGTGTGAAAGATATAAATTTTAGGTGAACATTTTTAATTATTTTTAGGGGTGATTTTCAAAATTGATAGGTGTGAAAGAATAAAAAATAAGTGTGAAAGGTATAAAATAAGGATGCAAATGTTAAAGTTAGGTGTGAAAAACTTAAAAGTTAAGCGTGAAATGTGAATTTTTAGGAGTGAGCCATTAATGTTTAGGTGTGAGGTTTTTTTAAATTAGGTGTGAATGTGTTAAAATTAGGGGTGCAAAATTTAAAATAAGGTGTGCAAAAAACGATAACCTTTTTTTTCTTCTAGAAGTTTCAGATGTTATGAAGCTGTTTGAAATGAGTATCTTTGTATCTTTAAAAATAAAAAAAAACTTATGAGTAAAAACGTAAAAATGAGCCTCCAAGCTCTAAAAGGCTTAAATAGGGTCTAATGCTCGAACCCCGAAATACGTGTCGGCTTATTTTTAGTGTATTTTCTAATTTTTATAGTTTGAACTTTGTTCTAGCAAGTGATGCATTTTGTATGTCTGTGTAATTCTTCTTTGTAACACTTGACATTGGTTATTCCATACAATATTCTCTACATCTAAATTAAACTTAAATTTTTCGTTTGCACGTACACAATTAATACATTTCACATGATTTTTATTTACACAATCTTCTAATTTGTGATCGCCGTTACAAATATGACAGAAATAACACTCTGAGGTACAACCATTTGCATAATGCCCGTAAGCACAACACTTGAAACGCCATCAATAAATTCATGCAAGTTTTCGAAACATCTGCAGCTGTCCCTATGTATAATCTCTTGTTTTTCATAATTCTATCAAATGTCTCAGTGCCTGTACGGATCACTGCATATAATGCATATATTCTATCTAGGGGGCTTCCAGAAACCTCTTGTTAAAAAATATGACTTTCAAAAGAATTGAGTTTTGATATCATTTTTGAACGATGTTTTCAATCGTCTAACGATATTAATGGATCAAAAAAAGTTTTTTTGAATAACTTAATTGCATTTTTATTTCATTTTCGTTTGATTCCTCTAATTTCCATTTTTATTTTTATTGTGTTGATTTTTGATACTTTGCAATTTAAAAAGATTGAGCCTCTCGAATATGTTAAAGGCTTTCGTAAAAAGCATCGTTTAGCTGACTCTCTACAAGTTTGAACATCGATTTTAAATGCTTTTTAAATGTATATTTTTCACTTTTTGAAATTTTTTTCCTGAATAAACAGATTCTTTGAAGAATTTTTAAGATATTTTTTGTATTAGATTTAAAAAAAAAATTAACGGGGCCAAAGATATAATGCCGAAAAAACTAAATTTTTTTTATAGCAATTTTTATAGTGAAAATTCTGTATGTAGTTCTAAAGGGACTATACGTGTTTTTATAAGCTTCTCATCTAAATTTTTTTCAATTTTTGGTTAAAATATAGGCTTAGTGTTCCGTTGGGTTCAGTGCTCCGGGTTCACATGCATTATTTTAAAATCCTTATTTTGACTTCATTATTGCATAAAATAAAAAAGTTAGTTCGAAATTTGATAAAATTATAACAATCTTGGGAGAAATATAATTATGATTATAATCATTTCTCCTTAATTTTCATCATTTTTGGCGACCATTATTTTTTTCTGACATTTGCAAATATGACGCAATAGGAGATTTTTAAATTCAAGAGTTTTAAATGATAATTTCTCATGAAAAAATGATTTCTTTGTTAGATTTGTTCATTAAATTTATTAAAATTATTCATTTTTAAACTAAATATTGGCAATTTAATAAATTATCTTCTATAAGCGTGCTTATGACTGAACCCATGAAACATTAACCCTACTAGAAAATATAAAATCAAAAATTCCTGCTGGATCTATTCCTGGTAAAGAGAGGGTTAAGCTAAATTAAAATTGTTTTCAGTCATTCCTAAGCTAGGTTTTCTTTTTAGGTTATAAATGGTGGTATAAAAATAAAATCCGGAATGGAAAAATATAACTAATGCACACCCATAATATATCAATGAAAATTTTCAATAAAATATTTTTAATAGAAATTCCGGACTTCCTCTTTTGCCGTATATAGGAGAAATATTGGACATGATGGAATCCGACCAACTGAGTAGATTTTTGGGGTTTTTGTGATCAAGAGCTTTATGGCCCGAAAATATCTTTTAGATTGAACCTACATGGGTAGGTTTTACGGAATTTAAGGCAGGAAATCTTAAAATTTTCCGGAAACCCCTTGTTAAAAAATTAAGATAGAATCACTGAGAATATGTACTTTCCCTTTTTTCATATCTAAAATTTCTATATGTGAGTCTTGAGTGACTATGGTATAATTTTGGGAGCGAATCTGGTCAATCAATGATTGTTCATCACTATAAGCACCAATATTTATTATTGTAATTTTGTATGACATAGGTTTGTATGACATAGGTTTATCAGCTGTGTATTTCTCTCCTATTTTTTTATTTAATTTTTCTTTAATACTGGTGACGGCTTGACTGTATAACAATTTGTATCCGAATTATGGTTTCTTTAACCCTCAAATGAAAGCCGCCAAAGTATTTTGGTTGATAAATTTGTTTATTGCCTCCCAATAATTAGTATACATGAATGAATGTTTTTGGATTGTAGTGTCTTCCCTCATTTTGTTTTACCATAAAGTGCAAATGTAATAAGATAATTCCTGTTTATCTCCAAGCGCTTTTTAATACAGTTAATATGTTGTAACCAGTGATGTCCTGCATAGGGTTCGCAGGGGTTCGCGAGAACCCCTTGTTAACATTTTTACCTAGATCAAAGAAAATCTTTGTGTAATGGTTTGAATCAAAGCCTATTTTTATCCATACTATTAGAATATTTCATTTCTTGTTTAAATTATCAGAAGGATTATTTAATTTTTTAAAATTTATATTTCAACCCCCCTTTTATATAAAATGATAATCTAATAAAACAAACACCGCATAAAATTTCAAATTTCATATCAAATTAATATCCATGAGTCATCCATATTATCGTATTGCAATTCAAAATCAAAAATTCAGAGAGCTAAAAAACAGGGAGGACATTGGGAGGATCACATGTATGGAGGAACAAAAACCATCGAAATTCCATATGCTTCATCGTATCATCGCCTCATTCCATTAATTTTAATTTTTAACTTTTAGTCATCAACTATAAAATTAAATTAGAAAAATTTATAACTGAAAATTCCTGGACGAGATTTATCTCATTAGGAGAATTGTTAATAATAATAATAATAATAATAATAATATAAAAACGAAACAAAATTTTATTGAAAATAGTGAAAATCTTTTGAAATTGTACGTAAAATAGTAAAAAAGTGTATTAAAAAATTCGAACGGCCTTGTTATGATGTTTATTTTTTTTTATCTTGAAATATAACTTGCATCAAAATGTACAATTTTTTTTAACTAATATCTTTGCTAAACGCCAAAAAACTGGACATTCAAACTATTAATTTGGTCCTGATATTGCTGAATTTCAATAAATTCTGCAGACTACAAGAAGGGGTTTGGTCTAATGAATATCATTTTATACAAAAACTGGAGTCGATGATAAATCAAAACTTTATCTGAAATAATGACAGTAAAGATAAGAAAACGTCTGATTGAATCACAGGCTCTTTCTTTTGTTAAAGGTTTTTAACGTAAAGATCATTGTACTGCAAACTCCAATAAGATCACAAAAAACCATTGCAAACAGAATTTGATAAAACAGAGTTATGAAAAGTCTTGTAAACTTTGAATAAGCTTTGCTATAACCATTACAAATTTTTTTCTTTTATTTTTTAAATTTAATTTGTTAGCGAACTCCTTGTTAAAAATTTTAGAGGACATCACAACTTGTAAACAACTTTCAATTTTTTTCGTTTGTGGGTGGGTTACGCACATATCTCCGTTGTTGTTTAAGATAGACTCCTAGTTTCATCTGCAAATATTCATCATTTTTGACGTAGATGGTTCCACACTCAAAAAAATGATCTTCCGTACA
The DNA here is from genome assembly GCA_900002565.1 of Culicoides sonorensis. Taxonomy (NCBI): domain Eukaryota; kingdom Metazoa; phylum Arthropoda; class Insecta; order Diptera; family Ceratopogonidae; genus Culicoides; species Culicoides sonorensis. Next base: position 161,461 of record LN483382.1, read on the forward strand.
ACCCTATAGACGTATGGAGCTGTACGTAAGAATTTTCTATGTTGGGTTATATTCACTTTACAACCCATTTTTATAGTAGATATTAGTTAACTATGAAATTATTGTTAATGTAATAGAACATCAAATTATTCTAGAAATAGATTATTCTAGTACGAACTGTGTTACAATAAAGAACTATTTAATAAATTCTAATAGGTTATGGGCCTATGTTCGTAAAAAAGAAAATCGAGAAAGTTCTTTAATTTAAAATTCGTACAAGTAAAATATTCGTGTGTGATAAAAATATAAAAATACTACAAAAATGAATAATATTGCAATCGAGCGTCTCAGCGGTCGCGAAAATTACAATTCGTGGAATTTCGCGATGAAAAATCTTCTCATACATGAAGATCTGTGGGATGTGATCGAAAATGACCCTGATGCCCCAATTTCATCGACTGCATTTAATAAAAAAGATTCCAAAGCTCTAGCCAAAATAAATTTAATGGTACAACCAGAATTATATTGCCATGTTTCGAGATGCAAAACGGCAAAGGAAGCGTGGACTACCCTTTCAAATCTTTTTCAAGACGATGGACTAGATCGTCGTGTAAGTTTAGTATGTCAATTGGTCAACACAAAACTTGCCAATTCAAAAAATATGGAAGATTATGTGTGTTCAATTATGACCATTTGTCAAAAATTAACAAATGCTGGTCTAACTGTAACTGACGAATGGACAGGCATTTTCATGTTGGCTGGTTTACCTAGTGAGTATAAACCAATGATAATGGGAATGGAATCTTCTGGAAAAATTATAACGGCCGATGCAGTCAAATCGAAACTTCTTCAAGATGTAAATCACGTGGATAACGACGACGTTGTCTTAGTTACAAATAATCGTTATAAAAACAAGAAATACTTTAAAAAGAAAAATTTCCATAGCAACAATACAAATAATAAAGGAAATAATAAACAAAATAATAACGGCAATTGGAAACCTAACGATAAAGGTAAATCGTTAATTAGTGTGTTGTCCACAGGAAATCCAAAAATTCAGGATGATGCCTGGTACATCGATAGTGGTGCAACCGCCCACATGTCTCATAACCGTGATTTATTTCAAAATTTCAAATCACGTAGTGATATTGTTAATACTGCT
>LN483382.1:162701-173718 GCA_900002565.1 Culicoides sonorensis
TAGACAAAAAAACGGAGTGAATGATAAATCAAAACTCTCTGAAATAATTTCAGTAAAGCTAAGAAAACCTCTGACTAAATTACAGGATCTTTCTTTTGTTAAAGGTTTTTAACGTGAAGGGCATTGTACTGCAGACTCCAATAAGGTCACAAAAAACCATTACAAACAGAATCTGATAAAACAGAGTTATGAAAACTCTTGTAAACTTTAAATAAGTTTTGCTATAACCATTACAAAATCTCTTCTTTAATTTTTTAAATTCAATTTGGTAGCGAGCCCCTTGTTAAAAATTTTAGAGGACATCACTGGCTATGGTACTTCAACTAAAGGATATAAATTATTGTGACCTTCCTGGACGAAGCTCAAATTCGCCAGGGTGGCCTGATTGCATCAGGTGAATCAATTAATAAATTTGATGATAAAAAACCCGTTTGTTTAGATTTATTTACACACACACAGGAAACAATTCAACACGATAATTCAAATCAAAAAGCAACAAATCAAGTCGTTCATTCAGATGATGAAGATATTGAAGAATTTGATGAAGCTTTTGAGAATTATATAATAACTGATGACGAATCTGACAATAGTGCTCATGTACAAGAATCCAATAATTCATTACAATTGGAGGTACCAACAGTCAGACAATCAAATCGAATCAAAAATCAATTAAAAATAAATTACAATGAAAAATGTTTGGCCGATAAAGCAAGGGAATCAAATAATCATGTTTTAATGTCCAAAAGGTCTAATTCTGATGATTTTGGGATGCACCAGGAGCATGTAAAGTCAAATTCATTTCTTAACCCTTTTGGTACGGCTTATCGAAAAAATGAGAAAAATAAAGGTTTCTTTTCATAAATCAATTAATTTTATTAAAATAAGAATTTCCAGATACATTAAATTGTAGTTTTAAAGGAACAACTAAAAAAATTAAGGGTGGTTGCATATACACAATCACCAATATTTATCAACAAATTCAATGAAAATGGATCTAAAAATGGCAATAATTTGTCGAAAAATATATTTATTTAATAACACAGAGTAACAAATAAACCAGACCTCATACGCATGGGAAATCCTTTTAGGATCTAAAAGTACACACATAATAATGAACTTTGGCGTTTACAGAATGTCATTATCTCATCTAGTTTTTTTTTAATAATTTTTTTATTATTTTCATAGTTTTGTAAAAATGTTGACTTCGCTGTCAAACACGGCGAGCGTCATATCATCCTGATGAGAAATCCTTCTGGGATCTGATAGTACTTAATAAACCTTGCATTTTTCCGTTTACAGTTTGGTGCTAGCACATCTACTTTTTTTAATAATTTTTTTAATTATTAAATTTTTGATTTTGAATCGGAAATTTTTGAAGAAAATTGAATGATTAGTTTTTGTATATAATTTTGTCAGGATTTGAATTTGTATCAGTCAAAATTCATACTGTAAAATATTCAAATGCACAAATTTTTTATTTTACGTTAATCTTAAGAATTCAAATTAAATGTTAGAAAAGAGAAATTAATAATTTTTTAAAAATAAATATCGGTTTTCGTGACCTTTAGCAGGTGGTTAGACGTACTAACCACCAGTACCAAAAGGGTTAAAGAAAAGCTCAGGTCTTTCCTTAAATCTTTTAAATCTCAACAGTTACAAAGGATACATGATGATTCTGATTTGTGACATTCAGGGGCCATTAATTCGTCCTCCAACCCCCTTAGAAATGGCGGAGGGCGAGATTTTCAAGGCAAGTCTTTAAATTCACTTGTTAGTCAACATATTGCTAATACCGTTCCTATTTCAATTGATGAAAATGATCCAAATACATTTAATGAAGCTATGAATAGTCCTTATAAACAAGAATGGATCAATGCAATGCAAGAAGAATACAATTCATTAATTGAAAATAATACATGGACATTATGTGAACTTCCAAAAGGACGAAAAGCAATCAAAAATAAGTGGGTATTTAAAACAAAACGTGATGTTGATGGAAATGTATCTCGTTTCAAAGCCAGACTTGTCGTAAAAGGGTGTTCTCAAAAATATGGTGTTGATTACCAAGAAATTTTTGCACCAGTAATACGTTATCAAACTGTACGATATTTAATTGGTTTATCTGTACAATTGGATCTTCAAATACACCAAATGGATGCAGTTACAGCCTTTTTACAAGGTGAATTAAATCAAGAATCAATTTATATGGAGCAACCAGAAGGATTCGTTAATAATAAAAATCTGGTCTGTAAGCTCAATAAAGCTTTATATGGTCTCAAACAGTCTAGTAGAGTTTGGAATTTAAAATTGGATGCTGTATTAAAGAAATTTGGTTGTAAACAATCTCAATTGGATCCTTGTTTGTATTTTGTTAAACAAAATAACAAGTTATTATTTGTCACCATTTATGTGGACGATTTTCTAATTTTCTGGAACAATGAAGATTTATTCAAATGAAGGCAAACTTTGGCTTGACCAGGAGCAATATACAAAGAAGATTTTGGAGAAATTCAATATGCAGAATTTAAAACCAGTCAAAACTCCTTTGAATCCAAGCTGCAAGTTTACTGAGAATTCACCAGAAATAAATGACACCAAAGTTCCATATAGAGAAGCAGTTGGAAGTTTATTGTTTCTCGCTCGAATAAGTCGTCCAGATATTAAAAGTCAGTCAAAATTGTAATAAACCAACACAAGAACATTGGAATGCTGCCAAATGGATTTTCCGTTATTTAAAAGGAACAATTAATATGAAATTGGAATCAAATCATATAATTGGTTATAGTGATGCTGACTGGGGTGGTTCAAATACAAGACATTCGACTTCAGGATATGTTTTTCAAATTGCTGGTTGTCCTATTTCATGGAAAACACATTGTCAACATGTGAAGCCGAATATATAGCAATGTCACCTGCAACTCAAGAAGCAGTGTGGTATTTCAATCTTCAAAAGGAACTCAATAGAACAAGTATCATTCCAATCCACATTGACAACCAATCTGCAATGGTAATTGCTGAAAACATATTGATATCCGTTATCACTTCATACGTGATATAATCAATAAACAAATTATAGAATTTAAATACAGTGAGTTTTTAAAAGTTAACATCAGTCTTTATGACTCTTAATGAGTCTTTGTTAGTCTTTTTTATGACTCTTTATTGACCTCAATGACTCTTTGTGCATCTTTCATAGTCCTACCCAGTCCTGTTAACTCCTGATTTATCTTTATTACTCCTCATTGATCTTTATTGATCTTCATTAAACCTTAATTTGATTTTTTTTTTAAATTCATGACTCCTCATGACTCTTCATGACTCCTCATAACTCCTCATGACTCTTCATGACTCTTTATGTTGGAGGTCCCTAAGAAAAAGTTACGTACGAGTCCCTAGAGTGACATGTCACCCAGAATAAATGTTTATCTAATTTGCATTTACTTTTAGCATTAAAACTCAACTTTTTATGATTCTAATTTAATAACTGGATGTAAATATTGTGTGAAGAAATATGATTCAATCAATATTAGGTCTTGAACATTCACTTTAACGAGGCAATTATATAACTAAATAAAGCAAGCGCAGAAAGAATCGTTTATGAAGCATAGATTCTTTTTATTAAAAATTTTTGGAAAATATGTTCTCCTTTGTTCCCCTAAGAGTACTTTAGAATATTCATACTATCTTCAATAAAATTATTTTTTGAAGACAATCCGCCATTTTGAATTTTTTTTAAAAAAACTTGAAAAAATCAGACATTTTGAGCTTTTGACCGTTTTTAGGATCTGGAGCCTGAGCCCTGAGCCCAATCATTGAGCCCAATACCTGAGCCTAACTTCCGAGCTAATTAGTTAAAGTTCATTTGAGTAAACTTCTCCATCCAACAAAACAGATCATCAATATTTTAAAATTTCCAACCGTTTTTTAACGGTTTTTTAGGCTCTGGAGGCTTTTTAGCCTAAACCTTGAGCTCAATCTCTAAACTAATGAGTTATAAATAATCTTCATGAGCTCCTCTATCCTACTGAAACAACTCGACTACGCTCCGATGAACTGTCCCAAAGTTATTGAGCTAAATGTTGGTCAGATTGTCCGAGTGACAGAGGTCAGAGTGTCAGATTGATGGCGGAAAAACCGTCTGTAATAGTGCATTTTTTCTTACAAAAGGAACTAAAAATGTAAAATTACGTTGATAAATGAAATATTATTACAAAAATAATAAAGACAAATGTAAAAATATTACCTGGGTGACATGTCCATGTGTTACTTTTTTTTTAGAGACCCTTTCCAAAAGCCAGATTTAAGTTTTTTCTTTAGCTAAATTATCCTTTTATGACTCCTGACAAAGTCATAAAGTTTCAATAATATTGGAATTAAAATAAAAAAAATAGAACAAAATTTAGTTCGGTTTTGGGTGACAAGTCACCCTAAGGATCTCCAAGTGTTAATGTAATAGAACATCAAATTATTCTAGAAATAGATTATTCTAGTACGAACTGTGTTACAATAAAGAACTATTTAATAAATTCTAATAAATTTTAATAAATTTAGTTTAATGTTATTAATAATTATTTTTTTATTAATTTTTCTATGTTTTAAAAATTTTTGTTTAATCTTACACTTACAAAAATTGAAAATCATTGAAAATTTGTTTGGTGTACAAGGGGATACATGTTAATTTGAAACATGCTATTAATTCAGTGCGAGCTGCCAAAAAATACAGCCGCTCGCTCAAAATTCAGGATTCTGAATTAAAATAATTTCTTACTTTTTTGAATGTTCTTGATTCTAAATTGTTTTTATACTTTGATAAATTCAACCTTTAGTCTTTTTTAATGAGTGTTGTTAAAGTAATTTAAAAAATTCCAACATTTTCATTCATAATTATTCAAAAATACTGTCCGACAAAAAACTACTAAAAAAGGAATTTCTGTAATTAAAAACAATTTACTAATAAGAGAAGAGTAAATTTATCTATAGATTAGCATTGATTTGAGAACTTTAATATAATATAATATAATAATAAATTTTTAATTCTTCAAGATAAGAACGAATGTATGTGTTACATGTAATGCTTATTGGTATCTCTCACTCTTGATAAAGATAGTATAAACACATAAAAATATTTATATCATCTCTTCATTCGAGTGATTAGATTTAATAAGTAAATAAAGGATGCAAATTGTTCTGTGACTATGAGATTTTTGCACATTTAAAATTAGTTTAGGTGTAAAAGCCACTCATGAATGTTGAACGCATTTTTTTATCGAAAAATTAATTTATATTTCGTGTTTTTTTCAAAACAAATAATAAAATTATTAAATTCATTTTCGTCATGGTGTCACCTGTATGGCAATATTATGATAAGAAAGGAACTAATGCAGCAGTCTGTACAGAATGCAAAGCAGTCATAAAGAGACCTAATGGTGCCACTTCTAATTTAAATAATTTATTTATTTAGCGTATACCACATTAAGCTTAAAAATAGTATTACATGACATCGAATTACAAATTCAGAGAGCTAAGCCAGGCTATACCCGACGGTGTTAAGTTCCTTAATTCAATAATCGTGCCTTCGAACGAAAGAGATGGACATTCATTTAAGATGTGACTTATTGTCTGATTAGGATGACCGCAAACACAGGAAGAGTCTTCAACGTATCCCTATTTCTTCATTGTTGCTTTGCCAGGTTGCCAGTTGGCTGAGAAAAGCTCTTCTGCCAAAACAAGAGGAGGATTACGAGATTTTAGGCGTTTCCGTGGTTGTTGTTGTTGTAAGTCACCAAAAAGAGTAGCATCTGGGTAACTAGATGCCTTCAAAAATTCTCTTAAAAGCGCCTCTTTGCGGCGAACTTGAGGTTGTTGTTGTATGTTTTTCCATCTTATCGATGATATATTATCATTATATATCTATTTATTTTTGTACTTTCTTTTGTATTCAATATTTATTAATCACATATGTTTTTAATTTTTTTTTTTTAAATTCATTTACACTTATTACAGATTCATTTATATCTAATTCTTTTTGCATTTCACTGTACATTAATACCCCTTTATACATAATAGAATTGTGTACGATTGTTGATGTTGACTCTGGTGGTCTAGGTTGGTTGTTGTTTCTTAATCTATATGGTTGGGACTCATTTACAGTAACAAAAAATTCATTCATATAATTCGGTAATATCTTCTTTCTTATTTTAAATATCATATATAATGTGTTAAATATAATTCTTTGCTTAATAGATAGTAATTCAGTCATCTTCAACATTTCAGCTACACTGGAATAACTATTTCCATTTGTGATACTTCGAAGCACACGTCCCTGTAATCTCTGTAATTCATTAAGTTCACTTTCATTGCACAAAAATAATATGGAGCTGCGATAATCAATGTCAGGGCTAATAATACTTTTATATAATAGGAGTTTTGTTTCATAGTAAAATTTTTTCTTATTTCGTCTCATAAAATTAACTTTTTTTGCAACTTTTTTTATTACAGCATTAGTATTACTTTTAAAGTTCAACTTATTATCTATAACAATGTCCAGATTCTTAATTTCATCTACTAATTCTAATTCTTGGTTGTTGATTATCACATTTAAATCGGTGGTTGCTCCTATTATCATTGCTTTAGTCTTATCTATATTTAACATTAATTTAGACATACACAAAAAACGATATATTTGCTCTAAATCTATATTTATTAATTCAATTGCTTCATTCAGAGTATCACAGGCCATCCATAGCAGTATATCATCGGCAAACAGGTTTATATTGCAATTTTTCACACATAATACAATATCGTTAAAAAATAAATTAAATAATAAACACGACAGTGGCGTGCCTTGTGGTATGCCTAATTCAATATTTATTGCACTTGAAATTTCATTTTTAAATGTTGTGTATGGTTTTCTATTGCACAGCCAATTTTTGAACCAATTCAATACTGTTCTCGTTATGCCATAATTTCTTAATCTTTTTAATAATACCTCTCTATCGACTGTCTCGAATGCACGCTTTAAATCTAAGAATACTGCTACTATCACTGTTTTGTTATCACGTTTTAATTTCCATTGATTCAAGACTAGATTGATTGCTGATTCACATGAATGATTTTTTTTAAAAGCTGATTGCACATTTGATTTTCATTTATATATTGCACTTTTACAACCGTTTGAAGTGTTTTGTCTAATAATGTTGCGGTGTTGACTGGTCTTTATTCATTAGCTTTTGTAGTTCCTTTTACTTTTTGTATCGGTGTTATCACAGTAAATTTCCATGTATCAGGTAGGATTCCAGTAGCAATACTTTCGTTAAATAGGTCAATAATTAATTCACCATAACTTTCTATCACAAAATTTATTACATTAACATTTACGTTAAATACACCACCCTTTGATTTCATATTTTTTAGAACATTTTGGATTTCATTCATATTCGTAAGTCGGTATTCAGACCAAGTTTGACCGTTACAATCATATGATAAATTATCGTAGTTACACACTGGAATACTGTTATTTATTCGTTTAATACTGTTTACAAAATATTTGTTTAATTCATTACATATCACAGATTTATCATTCACAATTCCATTATCAAACTCTATAAAATCAGGTAATTCTTCTTTATCTTTGGTTTCTTTTTTTTTAAATTTTCCATAATTTCTTGGGGTCACTTTTATTTTCAATAATATCATTTAAGTAATTTACATTCAATTTTTGACTTAGTTCATTCAAAAAGTTGTCTTTATTAACTTTACTCCAGTCAGTAACTTTTTTTTTCACATTTATAATTTTTTTTTGTTCATTTTCAGCTATTTCGGCTATTTGATTATTTTAATCAACATTTACTTTAATGGAATCATCTTTTGTAAATACCAGATCAATGATAGTCTTTGAATTTCCATCGATTCTCGTGAAACTTTTTACTTTCTGTTTCAATTTGAATTTATTGCATATGTCTATCAATTTATGTTTGTACGTTGTTTGTATTGCATTTGCATGAACATGAATGTTGAAATCACCGGTCACTTTGAGTTGTAATATTGTGTCACTATTTTGATCTAATATTTCATCAAACTTATTTAAAAATTCTACATGTGATTGATTCGGAGAATGATATACACAAAACCAACGCCCACGATTAACTGTATCTATTATATCTATAACAATCACATTGTTAAATCCAAATATATAATTATTGACTAACTTATATTGCACTTTGTTTTTTATATACACTATTACATCTGCTGTGTGCGACGAAATGGAATTTGAACCTAACAAAATATAACCATCTATTGCTAATTCACTATTTTGAATATTAGCTGTTATATGAGTTTCTGTACAGCATACGAGAGTAGGCATATTTTCTTCAAACATTAAAATTTCAATTGCTTGTTTATGACTTAACAAACCATTTACATTTACGCATACTGAGTTTAATGATTGCTACTTATCTGCTTGATTTAATTGTTGTTTTTGTTTCAATTTTTTTTGATAAACTGAACATATGGAACTCCAAGCGAAATGTTCAGTATTTAAATTAAGGTTCAGTTTATTATTGTATCTAATACAGTTAATGCATTTAATTTCTTCCACTTTACAATCTTTAATTTCATGACACTGTGAACACTTAGGGCATACAACATCATTTTCTGTACAGTCTTTGGACATATGATTATACTGTGCACATTTATAACACATAATTATCCCTGTATTTACATATATTACACGAAAAGAATCCCATCTTACATAAAGACGTTGCCTTTTCATTATATTTTGGAAAGTTACATTATCGCAATCAACAATGGCTGTATAATATCTCAAGGTTTTTTTTGACACTTTTCACAATTAATTTCGAATCCATATGTATTACTGCATCATTTGGTTTCTTAATATCATTTAACAACGTTTCATTATCAATAAATTCTGATATTCCTATCAATTTAATAATTGGATCTTGTTTTTCAGGCACATCTACTTGCATACTATTATCAATCTTTGATGCAATGTTTTGTTTAATCAAATATATTGATTCACTTCAACAATAATTTCTCCTTTTTTTGTTTCTCTCTTTGACTTCACAGGATCCGTTGACGGATTCATTATCGATTTGATAGAGTTTTTTAATGTAACGATTTCATCTTCAGACATAATCTTATCTCTTTGTTTACTTTTTATCACTAACACTGATTTAGTATTTGTAGTGACCTTGAAATTATCATCATTTCTTTTTTGCACTGTATTCGCATTATTGGGAGAGTTTATGATATTAGGAGAGTTTTTGTTTTTAACTACTGGAGACATTTCATGTATAGAATTTTTTTCACAGTTATGATTAATTTTTGAGATTCCATTCTTAAAAATTTCTTATTCATATCTTCATAAATTACATTTAAAAAGCACTTCATTTCATTCATTTTTTTTATCATATCATTAATGTAATCTTTTTCGGACAGACAATTATCACAGTAAAAAGATATATTAGCATTATTTTTTATATTTTCTATACACTCATATGACATATCTATACAGTTTGCATGATAATATTTTTCACATAATTCACAAGATATATAATTAAAATCCTCAGAATCATCAATTGCATCACAACAATTATTACAATTTTGATTGAAGACCATATCTTCATCGGGTTCAGAAGCCATGCTTCTTAATAAATTATTTTTATCACTCTTTATGTTAAAAGTAATAAAATAATTGTTAATGTTTTTAATTGTTTATTTTTTTTTCTCTAACTTGAGGCGCTTCTACACACACGACCGTTCACGACAGAAGTACGTATAAAACTGAGCTAATGTTGCACAGATTTGAGAGTTCCGGATATCAATCTCATCGTGATGTTGAGCTCTATATCAATCATCTTGGCGTGAGCACTCGTGAGTTATTGAAATGGAAAATCGAGGATTCTGTTTTCGTCACACTGGGTTTCAGTCTCCTATTCTTTGTATTCTGTACTCTGTGAACAGCAACATATCAGAGGAAAGTGACTCGTTTAACGAATCAATACTCTTGTGCTGGAAAGTAAATGCAATATCGTCGGCGTACATAAAGCGCCTAGACACAGATATTAGCAGGTCGTGAGTGTACAAATTGAACAACAAGGGAGCCAGAACACTTCCCTGTAAAAAGCTATTGTTCAGTTTCATGCAATTTGTCATTCAGAAATACTTCAAAAACACGATCACTCAGCATTTTGCATAACAAATCTCAAATTGTTAAGTCAGGAATTACTTTCAGGAGTTTGTACAAAAGACCCTTTTTCCACACCATGTCGTAAGCGGTAGTCAATTTAAATAATCATTTATTGTTAATACACAATATAAGTGTTAACAAAAGAAAAAAAATGAAGAAATTGATAAACCTGATAATGTTAAAAAACTAAAAGAGAGTAAAATCTCATCATTTTTTGAACGTGAACTAAGTGGTGGAAGTCGATCTGCTGCTGTGGAAAATTTGTACCAAAGCTTGTTAACAATACAGCCAGCATCCACCGTTAGCGAACGGGTTTTTTTGTGTGTTCTACTTTTTGGACCGAAATTCGCAATAAATTAAGCAAAGATATTGGTGTTTGTAAAATATTATTTTTTAAAACAAAATAATATAAAATTGTAAGATATAAGATAAAAAAATAAATAAAATTGACGATAAGTTAAAAATTATTTTTCGAAAAACCAATTAATTGATATTTTGATTGATCGAAAACCAAATATTGTTTGGTTTGCATCAATTTCTTTTAATTTGTATGAAACATTTACAAAATTTTTTTTTTTATAATGTTGAATAAGATTCTTAGAGATTTTTTTCTGTTGTTTCCAAAACATATTTACATTTTGAAAAAATTGTCAACGAACGCAAAATCCTTTTGGGGGCCCATTTTATATATAAAAAAAATAAGTTTGGCGTTTCCCGTTTTTCATTTGGACCTCGTTTTGATTTTTTAAAGTGGATTGACGTTTTAGAGCAATTTTCCAAAGAGATTCAAAAATAGGGCATCGTTTTTAT
>LN483382.1:173818-242534 GCA_900002565.1 Culicoides sonorensis
CTCATATGTAATGTTTACGTTTACAGACTTCTGATTCATAACGAATACCTAATCATCAACGGAACTACATAGTATATATCAGTACGGTTAAATCGATGAGTCATGTATATTCTTCTATACAAAAAATCGTTTAAATAGCTCATGCATTGAATGAAACAATCAGTTGTTATTTGATTTTCAAGGAGGAATCACAAAATGAACTTAACAAGTTGTCAAAAAAAATTAGATTGTTTGTGCTATGTATGTGGCATGTTCGTACCTGTATCCAAAGGATTACGCATTTCTGAAAATTTGAAAAAGGCATACAACCAGGAGTACAATCTTTTCATAGAGACCAATGAGTTTGTCCCAAAGAATGTGTGTAGGCAAGAAGAATATGCTGGAGGAGACATTGGTAATGCACTAGGCCGATATTGCTGGAAACTTATAAGAGAAACCGATCCTACTACTCATAAAAGACAAACTTTTTACGATAGAAAGACCACATACTTTTATATAAATAAAAACAAATAACCTTACTATTTATGTACAAATTTCAATAAATTAATTTATAACATTAATCTACTTATTAACTTTTTTCACTTCATCAAAATATTTTTTGACCTTGAACACCCCTATTAAGGTTGGAGATGGATTCAAAAAAATTGCAAATATGATATTCTTAAAGGAAATTGTCCAAGCTTTCCAAAAAAATAAATTATTTGCCATTACAAAGTCTTTATTTCACTAAATTAGCCGTAAAATGTACTTTTTTACGAGAAAAGTGTCGTTTTTTGACTTTGAACACCCCTGTTGAGGTTAGAGATGGCTTCAAAAAAAATTGCAAATATGATATTCTTAAAGGAAATTGTCCAAGCTTTCCAAAAAAATAAATTATTTGCCATTACAAAGTCTTTATTTCACTAAATTAGCCGTAAAATGTACTTTTTTACGAGAAAAGTGTCGTTTTTTGACTTTGAACACCCCTATTGAGGTTAGAGGTGGCTTCAAAAAAAATTGCAAATATGATATTCTTAAAGAAAATTGTTCAAGCTTTCCAAAAATACTATATATTTGGTGTTTTGGACGCATAGTAAGGCCACAGATCCATAAAAACGATGCCCTATTTTTGAATCTCTTTGGAAAATTGCTCTAAAACGTCAATCCACTTTAAAAAATCAAAACGAGGTCCAAATGAAAAACGGGAAACGCCAAACTTATTTTTTTTATATATAAAATGGGCCCCCAAAAGGATTTTGCGTTCGTTGACAATTTTTTCAAAATGTTAAGCAGTGTTATCACATTTAAAAAAATGAAAATTCTTTATAACAAAGTTCAAAAACTTGTCGTAGAGTTCCCGTATAAGTATCTTAATCAAAAATTCTAGAGTACACAGTCTGACAAGCAACGGATGATAGTGAAATTTCCGGGAATTTCATGTAACATTTAACAATTGCACCATTAAATTCCTTAACCCTCTATTGCATAGTGTATCATACATGATACATGATCTTTACCGGTCCACCAATTAAAAAAATGCTAATATTTTATTTTAATTTATTTTTTTATTGGATAACCTGCTGATAAGTACAGGAAAATGAACTGATCATGGTAATAAAGTTGGAATTGAGACGTTAATAATAACAGCTTAATAAAAAACTTGTTAATGCAAAAAAATGACTTTCCTTTGATGTAAAAAAGAGAATAACAAAGCATGTTTTGTTACAATTATGTTTAAATACAAATAATTACAATATTTTTTATTTTGTCTTTACTTTTATTTTTTTTTTATCTTAAAGGCAATTTTATTCAAATTACAGTTTTCTTCATTAATTAAACTAAAATAATTAAATTAAAATAAAGAAAAGCATAATTATATGGAAGTAAAATAGTACATAATAAAGTTTTAGACCATAATTAATATACGACGACCTTCCGAAAATTGATGGAAATTGAAAAATGAAATACCGTATATTAGTTGAAAAAAAAAGAATCAATAGTGCGCTTCATTTAATTTGAATTGAAAAATAAGGGTTTCAACAATTATCTTTTAAACGCTCTATTCAAAATCAAATGAAAAATTATTTAAAAAAAAATATTTTGAGTAAACCCGAAATTTCTTGCTGACATTTCTCGCGTATATACCTATATATTTCAATTAAATGAAAAGCCTAAATGTTTATTGACGAAGAACAGAAGTCCAAATAAACAAGTAATTTGAGTTTATTGATAAACTTATCTATTAGTAGCGAGGGGCAAGATTTTCAAAATATTGGAAGATCTTAATGAATTCCAAAAATCACATCATTTTCCGATGTAAAATTCGCTCCTAAAACCGATGAAAAAATAAAATTTGGGGGTTCCCATACAAAAAACTTTGCGACCGACCATTTTAAGGAATTTCGTGTTATTGAGGGCTTTGCATCATGTTTCATTAAAAAAGTGTACAATTTATATTTTTTTTTGAATTTCTTATTTTATTATTGGAAAGTTGAGATTTTTCTAACCTGTTTTAAGTATCTAATCACATTTGTATCTTTTGTAGATCAAAAGTTACAAGTATTTTTGATTTAATGGTATGAAATTTGTTCAAAGAGATCGGTTAAACAATTTTAATTGATTTTTCAAAGAGATTTTGAATTTTGGTCATAAACTAATGAATTTACGAAAAAGATCGATAGTTTATTTGGCAAAGTTATAAAAAACTGTATAATTTTCAACTTTTTCTCGCATTACTACAAAAAAATCATGAAAAAACTCGACTTTTTGGCTAAAACTCTCGTTTTTAAAAAAATGGTCATAACTTTTGTTCTAAGAAAGCTACAGAAGAGTTTAAATACTTAAATCGCATTAGAAAATTCTCATTTTTTTGATTTTAATGCTTAAAAATATCTAGATGAGGACTTTCATGATGCAAATTGATGAAAAAGTTCAAAGAACTTGAAAATAAACTCGAAAATCGGTCAGTCGCAAGGTTTTTTGTATGGGAACCCCCAAATTTTATTTTTTTTATCGGATTTAGAAGCAAATTTTACATCGGAAAATGATGTGATTTTTGGAATTCATTGAGAACTTCCAATATTTTGAAAATCTTGCCCCTCGCTACTATTAGGTTAAAATTTCTGTAATTTGTGTGTTGAGTGGATATGATTACATCAGATACTCCATATAATGACCAAATATCGTTTGGTCGTTGTATGGTTCAAAAAAAATTCCGTTTATTTTAATAAAAATTTTTTTTTGTATTTTTTACAAATTTAAAGGTTTTATGATTATTTGATTAGTAAATAAACGCTTAAAAGACGAGATAAAGAAAATAAATATATTTTTGTAAAAATTAACATTCTTAAAAAAAGTTAAATCTGAGAAAGTATTCGGTTTACATTACACTGAATAACAAAATAAGTAAAACAGAATCTACTGGCAAATCCTTTACTATCTTAGAAAACGTAAAAAATATATTTTTTTGCATTTTAAAAAGTATGCTTCGCTTCTAGTTTTTTAAAATAGTTTTTTGAATTTTCATCTATTTTTACATAAATTATGTTAACATTTAAATAAAAAATTAACATAATTTGCTATATTTTTCAAAAATATCCTAATTAAAGTTGTTTTTTTTTCACTTTCGAATGTTTAAAATATTTATTCAAGTGTTTTCTCCTAATCATTCAAACTATAATTAAAAATGATTAGAAAAACAAACATATAATAGATAACTGAATATTTTCAAGTATATAAATTAAAAAATTAAAATAAAATAAATTAAATATAAAAATTGGGTTTAATTTTAAAAATATATACGTTTAACATAAAACATGTGCAGAAGAAATATTAATATACGTAAAGTATTCCCATTTACGAAACCAATTTATAACGAAACTACTTTATAACAAACTCCCTGATAACGAAAAAGAGGAATTTTTTAGCGAATTAAAACAAAAATGACTAAAAAAACTATTTAATTTTGTATTATTACCAAATATTGTGTCTTTACACAGCTGATTATGAATTATGACAGCTGAGATTTTTTTCATAAATAAATTCACTTTTAATACGAATATTGTTGATTCAATCATGAAATCTCATGTAAAATATCGCAAAATAATTGATTTTTCGGAAAATTGAAAAATATTTTCATTGCGCTCCATTTGTTTTAATGAATGAATTTCAGTTTGACATTTCTTTATTGAAAGTTTTCATTCTGTCATAAAGAAATTTTGAGCTGTTTAATATTTCTTTAACGGGAATAATTTACGTAATAATTTTTAATATTAGCCCAAAGTTTATTTTTCTAGTCATCATGAATGAGAAAACATTAGAATAAATATATGAAAAATTCAAAATTGAAAAAAAAAACAAGTTTGATTATGATATTATAGTGAAATATAACAAATTATGTTTGCAGTAATTTTAACATAATTTTAAGGAAAAATAGAGGAAAATTCAAAAAATTATCTAGTTTTTTTTTAACTAGAAGCGATTTAGACTATTTGTGAACGCCAATATTTAGTACTGTAAAACTGTAAAAGGATTTGCCAGTGGTTTCATTTTTACTTATTTTGTTATTCATTGTTATTGTTCATTTATTATTGTAGCATGTCATATTAAAGTTCCGTCGTTTTATCGAGTATCTGATGTACCTTTACATTAATTATAACACAAGAACCGTACATTTTTTTTTAAAAGATAAGGAACGACTTATCTTGGTATAAATTACTAGAATATTATTTTTTCTCGATCCCACAATCGACATTAAACATTCCTATTCTTCTATTCCTAATTCCAATAAAATCTTGAAATTGATCAGTTAAAATCAGTTTTGCATTTTGCTTTTGTGAATAAAACTAAAACAAGATAAAATAATTTAATTTTTCCTATCTATAAAATAAAGTATTTTTAGTTTAACAATTAAATTTAAGCATAACTGTAAAATCAATTATTTGGGGAGTTTATATCTATTGTTAATGAATCAATTGATTGAAGAAATTTGTTTTTTGTCTTTGCAGCTCAACAGTTTAAAAACCTTCAATAATTCCATATGCTTCCAAACTGCTCATGATTAAGTAAAATAGCCATAGTCCAATTAGAATTGTTGCAGTAACATACTTAAGCGTTGGAGGTCCTCCAAGTTCACCGCCCACTGACTTATTTCTACGAAGTAAAAGAACAACTATTGCTATTGCTGCTTCAGTACAAAATAGTGTTACAGAAAATGCCAATCTGAAATGAATAATACTCATCAGAGATCAAAACTACAGAAAACTCGAAATAAAGAATAAGAACACTTGTTTTATTATAATACTTATATGTTTAGTTACATTGACAATCGGTTACTAAGGAAAAACGTCACTACACCCTTTCTGGGACATCTTAGACCTATAGTTTTTTCTGAAACTTTATCTTATTTTCACCGGGCAAGGTAGCCTCATCATTAGAATTTTCGATTTTAATATAAAAAAAATGTTTCCGAACAACTTTTGGTCAAAAATAACGGTTTTTCACCAAAATTCAAAAATTTTCCACAAATTTTCCGGAAAATCAAAAAAAAATATATCACTAAAATCCTCTTAAAATAAGCTACAACTTTGCTGAAGACACCAAAGACCTATGACGTATTTGAAAAAACATTTTTTTTTTTAATACACATCAATTCTCTTAACAGAATAGGGATATATCGACGATAACTGAAATGCGTATTCCTAAAACTTGTTATTTAAATATTGGTTTAAGTTGAAAAGTCGTACAATAACAGATTCAAATTTCATAGATTCGATTATTTTCAAATAATCGAATAAAAAATGATAAAAAGTGTGCCTAATCCTCAGGAAGTTATTAACTTCTAAAATATACTTTTATGAAAGGAGAATGGCTAACTAAAAAGTAAAAAACAAGAAGTTTTAAGCAAAACTCATCATAATTACCGCGCACAATATTAAATTTATAATAAATTTTGTTCTAAAAATAGAAAATAATTAAGTTTTTTCTCTGTTTTTTAATCGTTACTTGAAAAAGCCCAATAAAATTGCGCTAATTATATTAAAACTTATATTTTCAGTTAGCTTTTTTTGCCTTCTTTCCAACGATATAAATAAATTGACACTTTGGAACAAAATTATCTTCAGAAAAGATTAAACTTTAATATGTATAATTTCTCAAATTTTTTTCTCAATTTTTTATTCTCATTTTGATCAGATTATTTTTTATAAAAGTTTATATAAGTGGCAACATTTCAAATTCTGAGACAAAATTTTTTTACTGTATACCAAAATGTACGTAATTTATGTTTCGCTCAACTCTTGCATTCTAATACCATTCTAAACTTCTCGGTACAAATAAAAAAAATTGTATTCGCGAGGCATCATGGTTTTTAATTTTATAGAATAGTGCTTGAACGTTGAACGAAAAAATTTTTCTACATTTTCCATCGAATGCAAGTAACGTTTTAAGGTTCTTGTAAAACAAAGATACATCAAATTCCAAACTTACTTCCCAGCTTCCACTTTGAACTTATTTCCATGAGCTGCATGATAGCACGCAGCTATTGTCCAGGCAACACCTATGCCTAAAAATACATTAACAGCGTTACTTCCAGTAACATTTCCAACACTTGCATCGGCATACTTGTCCTGAATGGCAGCTACTTTGCTAGCAAACGTGTCTGTTGAATTGAAAGGCAATAATTAATTCTTCACTTTTTTAATTATAATTTTATAATTTCAGTATAATTTTAGCTGGAGTTTTAAAAAAACTGATTATCCGAAATTATTAAATTTGTATAATACTTTTATATTAAGTCAGATCCATAAGCAAAAACATCGCTACAGTCTCTTTGGGGCCTCGCAGACCCATAGTTTCTTCTAAATCTCTAACCAACCAACATTGCTCGCGAAATAAAATATACTGATACTGGTTTTGCATCTAGTCAGGCATTAGTTTGTTGGATATACACAGAAATTTAACATTTGAATTAATATTTTTTATTCTTCCAATAAGTAATTTTTATTTTTTTTTTGTTATACTCAAGCCTTAATATTGATCTGGAGTTTAGAAAAAAACAAAATTAATTTTTAAAAACATTTTAGTGAGTTTTAGGTCTTGCCACAATTTTCGTTGGTCCTTTTATCAAACAAAATTTCAAGGCTAAATTTCAACTGCTTAATTATTTTTTTAAATTAAACTTAGTGCTAGAAAATGTTTAAAATTTTAATTTTGAAATTTCATTCATAAAATCTTCAAAAATGAGGTGTTGGATATACACATGTTGGACACAAAATTCCAATTTTTTTTTGCATGTATTTTAAAGTTCCAAATCTGGTTACCTCATTCGACGCCGCTCCTAGAAATATTGACTTTTGAACAAAAAGTTCTTCTACGATCTATTCTTTAGGTAAAAGTGAACAATTTTCTCTTCGATGAATTTATCAGGTTTCATATAAAAATTTTACAGGAGAGCCAAAATAAAATACGTATAAGTGCTACACAAATACATACAGAAATCTTGTACGAGAATGAAAAATACACGACTTTCCTTAAAAGTTTAGCTCATAATATTTTAGTTTTTGGTTTAAATTCAAAAACGATTCAACTGTTTGATGATGTTTTTTCTTAAATTAAGACTTTAAAAAAGATTGACAAAGAATTTTTTTGATATGAACGAGAAAAGTGACCTCAAAGTAGGTGTTGCGTTGACGCAACGGATGACGCGAATGAGTTAAAAACCATAAAAACCTTAATTTGTTAAAATTCAGAACTATTTATGAGTTCAAGATCATATAATATGGAATATTATTAACACAAGCAATGTCTAAGCAAAAAAATTTACTGAAATTTATTCAAAATTTAGTAATTTAGCCATTTCATTGTTTAAGATCACAAAAAAGCTATTTTTGATAAAATAGCTGATAGATGGTCGAAAACTGTTCTATCAGGCCCATTGTGTACGATAATTTTTAATTACACCGTACAACAAATAAAAAAAAGGTATTAGTACTCCAATATTGTTTTCATTTCTCAAAAGTGAAAAAATGAAAAATTTTGGCGTTTCCAGTTTTTCAAAATCACGTCAAAAAGTTGAGTTATGAATTTTTGAAATTTTCCATATAAATGCCACATTTTGTCATCTCTTAGCACATAGATTGAAAAACATGCTCTTACTCATTTTGAGTTATAGAAAATCATATAAATCTATTCTATATCCAAAAACTTTTTTTTCTTGGAATATCAAAACACAGAAAAAAAATCATCTCAAAAATTTTAAAATTCATTCAGTATTTAGCTTTAATTTTTGTACAAGTATCAAACTTAAGAAGCCGTTCGCGAATAAACGGTACAATTTTGGAAACGAAAATCGATTTTGGTGATCCCATTGAGATAAATCAATGAAACTTTGTAGGCTTTTTTCTTATCCTTTTCGGAAAAAAATAAGCTCCTGAACATTAATTTTCCTTCAGTGGTTCGCCTTCTACGAGCATTTGAAGGCAAAGAGGTGAAAAATCATGAAATCCATTTAAAAAATAGGTTTTACATCAAAATTCAAAACTTTTTTCACAGAGTTATAGGTATTAAAATTCTGCGTTTAAAGAGCCCAAGAACACAAATTTATAGTGGAAAATGCGCCCTCTAGGGACAAAAAAGTGAAAAAAAGAGTCTTACTTTGACTCCATATTGCCAAAACCCCTCCAAACCGATTTTAAAGTTTAGATAGTCAAAAGACGTGTAAACACCTCTAGTTTAAAGATCTTTAAATAGAATTTTGGTTCTAGAGGATTTTTTTCGAGAAATTGGACCAAAACTGAAAAGTACGGTTTTTGTGAAATTCTTATGCTCAATAACTCTGTAACCATAGCTTGGAGGTAAACAAAATATTCAGCCAACATATAGACCTGTTCAAGATCTACAACATTGCCATACACCACTTTTCCAAGTTTAGTACAAAAAACATGATTTTTTGGTGAAAAACCCGCAAACGAAGCGTTTTTTTGCAGTTTTAGGCCATTTTGACCCAGTTACACACGATATTTGACCTTAAAATACTATACAAAAATGTTGTCCTATTTATCCTAAACAAAGTTGCCATACATCACTTTTGTCCTTTTCATACAAAAAAATTGATTTTTGAGTGAAAAATGAATTGTATGTAATATTTAAACAATGCTAACCAACACATGCCAATATCAGTTATTTCTAACTTGTTGATTTTAGAAGCACTTATGAAAGAAATATACCCATGGTGTATTCGGCAAAGTTGTAGAAAATTAATAGTCCTTTAACTTTTTCTTTGATGGCTTGAATGGTTTTCATACAAAAAAATTGAGTTTTCATCAAAAAACCTAAAATTTGATACAAAATTACGCTAAATTTGAGCTTCTTACTCTATTTTCTATGTGATAAATTGAAAAAAAATGTTAAGTATGTTTTGCAAAAATGTTGTCCTGATTATGCTGAAAAAAGTTGTCACACACCACTTTTGTTGATTTCATATAATTAAAAAGTTTTTTTTTGATTTTCATGAATTAGGCATTCTAACAAGCTTTTTCATTGAATTTTAAATACTCAGCATTAATTAATCCTTTTTGATTAAAAATTGAGATTTCCGTATGAATACACGAATACACCATGGGTGTATTTCTTTCATAAGTGCTTCTAAAATCAACAAGTTAGAAATAACTGATATTGGCATGTGTTGGTTAGCATTGTTTAAATATTACATACAATTCATTTTTCACTCAAAAATCAATTTTTTTGTATGAAAAGGACAAAAGTGATGTATGGCAACTTTGTTTAGGATAAATAGGACAACATTTTTGTAGAATATTTTAAGGTCAAATATCGTGTGTAACTGGGTCAAAATGGCCTAAAACTGCAAAAAAACGCTTCGTTTGCGGGTTTTTCATCAAAAAATCATGTTTTTTGTACTATTATTATTATCGTATGATTCAATTATATTGTACAGAAATTTTAAATGGTAATTGATTGATTTTCCAACCATCGTATTGTTTCTTCGGTAGTGTTATGTAGATCTAGAAAGCTTCCACTAAATGATGTGAGAGGGCAAAATTCAATTATATGACGAATTGTTTGATTCTGTTCACCACATTCGCATGAAGGATTATCAATTTTTCCCCACTTATGTAGTAAATAATTGCAACGACCATGTTCACTTCGACATCTATTGAGTTTTACCCATGCATTACGTTTTAATTCAAATCCAGGTAATTTTTTCCATGGTTCAACTATAAAATTTCTATTTAAGATACTCGTTTGCTCCCAATCAATCATCCATTGTAATTTGTAGTCAAATTGTTGATCTTCAAAAATCCATGGTGGTTTTCGCTTGAGTCTAATTGGTGGTAAATTTTGACGAAATTTGAATAGAAGTGAATTCATGTTGGCATCACATTTAGCATACATATTATTAATTGACCTCTGACGACGAAACTTAGCAGGTTCAATATTGGACATTATTGGTAGCCAAGGAAGAGGTGTTGATTTTACTGATCCAGTAATAATACGTAGAGCTTTATTTATTTGGATATCAATTTTTGAGATATGTGTGCTATTTATGAAAACAGGACATGCAAATTCTGCTGTTGGAAACACAAGACCCATCACTGCATTTTTCAAAGTTGAAGCTGAAGATCCCCAACTTACTCCAGCAAGTCTTTGTATCAGATTTATTCTTGATTTCAGTTTCAGACAAAGTTTTTGAATGTGTTTTTCGTATGACAATGTACGATCTAGAGTAACTCCAAGATAACGAGGGTTTTTATTAAATTTCAGTACACTATTTTCATAAATGATGTTCAATTCTCTGTTTGCTTCACGGTTGTTTAAATGAAAACTTGCAGTTTCTGTCTTCTCTGAACTTAGTTGTAATCTCCATGATTTGAAATAATGAGCAATCTTTTTGAAATCTTCAGTCAGTACGGCTTCAGAATTTAGGAAATCTTGATGTTGATAAACAAGTGCTAAGTCATCAGCAAACCAAAACTGTTCACTAGTCGTTTGAGGTGCATCACTCATATAAAGATTGAAAAGCGTTGGTGATAACACGGATCCTTGGAGTAAACCTTCATTTATAGTGCGCCATCTACTTCTTTTATCGTTAAGGAATACTTGAAATCTTCGATTAGTAAGCATATTTTCGATGAGGTTTACAATTTTCGAACATTTGACAACTTTACAGAGTTTAAACAATAGACCATGTCTCCATACTGTGTCATACGCAGCAGTTAAATCAACAAATATTGCATTTGTTTTTTGGTTCTTTTGGAATCCTGATTCAATATATGTAGTTAAAGCTGCTACTTGTTCAGCGCATCCTCGGTCATGCCGAAATCCAGCTTGGGAAACAGGTACATGGTCATTGATTATTGGTTCAATTCGATTCAAAATGAGTCTCTCTAATGCTTTGTAAGTTATGCTCAAAAGTGATATAGGTCGAAAATGAGCGGCTTCTGTTCCATCTTTACCAGGTTTTGATATGGCAATAACTTTCGATCTTTTGAATTCTTTTGGAAGAATACCAGTTTGTAAAATATTGCAAATCAGAAGTCTGAGCCATTCCTTCGCTAGTGGTCCACAAGCTTTCAACATTTCAGGATAAATACCATCAAATCCTGCTGCTTTACGGTTTTTCATTTGATTTAAAACATTACTCCATTCTTCAACAGAAAAGTCACTAGAAAGTAAGTTATTTGGCGTATTTGTTTAAGTAATTTTAATTTATGAAATAACTTTCCTTTTTTATTTCTATCCAATGTTGCCTTCGATACATGAAGTAATTGAGAAGCAACATTGTTAGCAGTTATGCGGGTATTGGCCCTCTTATTTTTCTTTGAGTCCAATCCCAGCTTATTAACAAATGACCAAGCTTTACGACTAGAGTGAGTCATGTCTAGGCCTTCAGTACGAGCATGCCATCTAAGATTTCTTTGTTCATTTAATGTATTCATTAAATCATTAGCTTTGACTGGGTCATTTGACGATTTATATTCTTGGTATAAATGTTCACAATTATTATTCCAACCAGGGATGTATATTTGACGAAACCCTCTTGGAATCGACTTCTTGGCAGCTATGAAGACTGAGTCAACAAAAAAGCAATAATTGTCTGGTATTGGAGCGAGATCTCTTAAATTTTGATCAAGTTCAAAGGAAAACTTATTCCAGTTAGCTTTTTCGAAATTCCATCTTGGTTTTGGTATAGAGTGAATTATTGGTATAGTAAGGCCATATTTGAGAATAACTGGATTATGTTGACTTCTTGGAAATGGATCTAAAACTTTTCTTGTAGCCATTGTGTTGTCATTTAGAGATTGGCGTGAAATGAGACAAAGATCTGGTGTATAATATCTTAAATGTCGAGCAGAGAAAAATGTGCCAGAATCTTTTGCATTATAGATTAGTTCAATATTATTAATTTGTACCCATTCTAGTAATTTATTTCCATTAGCATCATTGGTGTTATAACCCCAACTTTGATTATGGCTATTGAAATCACCAATAAAGATTGCAGGGTGGGGGAATAATGGTAGAACTGTATCACTCCAGTTAGAACTTGGAGGTTTATACACATTAATAATATGAACTCCACAGACCTTGATACATTGACAAGCAATATTATTCATATTTTCATTTTGAATGAATTCACAATCCTGGATTGTTGATTTGACATAAAAAGCTATGCCGTAACGTCTATCATGTAATGCATCTATGACGTCATATCCAGTTAAATTGCATCTTTTAAACAAATTCTGATCATCTATTGTATGAGTTTCTTGTAAGCAAATAACATCTGGGTCTTGTTCTTTAATTAATCGATTCAAAACAACAGCTTTTTCAGCAGAGCATCCTTCTACATTCAAGCTTAAAATTGTAAGTTGGTTACCAATCAAAAGTTCATTCATGATTTCTATTGCAATATTGTTTGAGTCTAGTATAGGCTTATTAAATTATCAAATTAATTGATTTTTTCTGTGAAGACCTTTATTAGGGAATAAAGGTGCCTAAATTCTTCAATTTATGTAAATAGATGTTTTTTGTACTAAACTTGGAAAAGTGGTGTATGGCAATGTTGTAGATCTTGAACAGGTCTATATGTTGGCTGAATATTTTGTTTACCTCCAAGCTATGGTTACAGAGTTATTGAGCATAAGAATTTCACAAAAACCGTACTTTTCAGTTTTAGTCCAATTTCTCGAAAAAAATCCTCTAGAACCAAAATTCTATTTAAAGATCTTTAAACTAGAGGTGTTTACACGTCTTTTGACTATCTAAACTTTAAAATCGGTTTGGAGGGGTTTTGGCAATATGGAGTCAAATAAGACTCTTTTTTTCACTTTTTTGCCCCTAGAGGGCGCATTTTCCACTATAAATTTGTTTTAAACGCAGATTTTTAATACCTATAATTCTGTGAAAAAAGTTTTGAATTTTGATGAAAAACCTATTTTTTAAATGGATTTCATGATTTTTCACCTCTTTGGCTTCAAATGCTCGTAGAAGGCGAACCACTGAAGGAAAATTAATGTTCAGGAGCTTATTTTTTTCCGGAAAGGATAAGGAAAAAGCCTACAAAGTTTCATTGATTTATCTCAATGGGATCACCAAAATCGATTTTCGTTTCCAAAATTGTACCGTTTATTCGCGAACGGCTTCTAAAATTAAGTTTGTATTTAAAAAATACCTTATTTTTTTGTTTTTTCCGTTATTTTGAAGTATAGGGGAAACTTGACTGCCTTCATTATGTAAACTTTGAAGCAAAAAAAGTCAACGAATTTTCCACTTTGACATGAAAATTTTTGCACCTAAATATTCATTAAACTATCCTCTATTATTTTCTGAAAAAAGTTTTTACTTATTGGCTTTATTAAAAAATATATTTAATTAATTGCAAAAAGTGAGAAATTGACATTTACAAAAATTCTGGGTTGGCTTCAATAGTTATAATAAATTAAGGTTAAATTTAATTTTAACAAAAGAGATATTTATGACTTGTCCCGTATAATTTACTAAAATTACTTATGTTTTCTAAGTTTTCATAAATCATTATCATATTTGTTTAAAAAAACTATTCAGCTTACCGTTTTAACAGAATTTGCTAATAAATTTTCTCAAAATGTAACTTAAAAACCGAAAACTTTACATTCAAGATATCAAAACTAAAAATGCATTTTTTGCTCAAATTTATTATTTGACATTGAATGTCATATTTATTTAGTTTAACTTTATTGAAAAACTGAAACTTTTTGCATTTGCAGAATTTTAATTAGTATTGCAATTTTTGAAATAAAGGCATGTAATGAAGCCTCCCACTTAATGAAGGCAGCCAAGTTTTCCCTAAGCTGAAATATTACCTCGATAAAAGTTTTAAAATTACACTTAAAATTTTTGAATGAAATGCCTGAAGAAGCGATCGTCTGATTGTTGCTAAGCCGAAGAGGATGCATTCTTTCAATTATGGCTTGATAGATTACCAGATCTTCGAAGCGTGACGACTCATAATTCATGAAGAAATGTTAAAATCTTTAGAAAAATGAATTGATCAATAAAATGCAAGCATCTAAACGCAAGTATCGTGAAAAAACAGAACTTTAACTACAGGAGCGGCACCTTTTGATTAGAAATATTTTGGAATTATGCTTAAGATTATGAGCGATTCTGCAGATTTTAACATTTAGAGAAATTTTGATTCAATTCGTACTCATGATGCAACTAGTAACGAAGAATCAGTTCGCAATCAAGAAAAAACACGCAATATTCAATCAATCCAAAAGGTTGAAAGTACTCATTAAATTAGTTTAAACATAACCTTTTTGATCTACAGTTCAAATTTATTATTATTATTATTAACAGACAACGAAATTATTAGCTATTTAGATCCGGAGACAGGTGTTCTACATGAAATTTTTAATGAAACTCAGCGCCTAACAGATATGGTGGAAGAGTTTGTTATTGACATCGACGATTTTAAACAGTTACAACTGGATCGATTGACATTTCATCACCAGAATAAGACGATGAAAAACCACGAAAGACTCGCAAGATCAAGCGTTAGTGATGAATTACTTGAAGAAATAAAACGGTCAAACGCTCAATCAGAAAAACAATCAAATGAATTGTCAAAGCAACACTAGAGGAGCAAAAAACTTCAAATGAACAGTTTCTCAATATTTTAAAATGTGCTTTTCCTTCATCAAAATGTTCGTTTTTCATATTAATAACTTTAAAATAAGCTTTAATTCTTTGTTATTAGTAAAAAAAAAGTTCTTTATTTATTATAACACAATATTATAATACAAAGTTTTCAAAATTAATTCCAACTTAACAATTTTAAGAGAAATACAATGCAAGTTCATTTCTGTTAGCTTTACTCCAGTTACCGTAATTATGATGTGGAAGGTCATTGCTTAATGAGTCATCGTTGTGAGTCATGTGGTTGCGCTTGTAGGTTGCATTCTCTTTTTCTGTCATCCAAATTTTCCACACATCATCATTTTTAGCGCATTTCTTGAAATGCAGGTATTGTCCGCGGTGATGCCGTCCGTCTGTATCAATTTCAAAATGGCCGACTTTTCGAACATCAAATTTTTCAAACATTAAAATTTTTCGAACAATAAAATTTGTCGAACATCAAAATTTTTCGGACATCAAAATTTTTCGAACATCAAAATTTTTCGAACATTAAAATTTTTCGAACATCAAAATTTTTCGAACATGAAAATTTTTCGAACATCAAAATTTTTCGAACATAAAAATTTTTCGAACATCAAAATTTTTCGAACATCAAAATTTTTCGAACATTAAAATTTTTCGAACATCAACATTTTTCAAACATTAAAATTTTTCGAATATCAAAATTTTTCGAACATTTTATAAAATCCAAAAAACGGTATAAAATCAAAATAACGAACCCGAAAACAATATAAAATTGAATTTTTCGATGATTGTCAAATTTTTATAATATTTGCAAATTCTATACATAGAAATGCGCTCGTGTATATCGTTCACGATCACGTTTTAATTTATCTCATTACAAATATTATGGAAAACACAGCAAGCTGTTATAACTTTTTCAATTGTTACTATGTAAAATTGTAATGTTTTAGACAGAATTCGCCACCGAGCCACTAAATAACCAAACACATTTTCTATCACACCTCGTGTTCAGCTCAATTATTGATTGAAAAGTCTTTGTTCTTCTGTCATCGAAATCGAAAACGGAAAAGGCTTCATCCTAATAATAAAACATGAATTTAACTCCATTGAGAGTTATACTATTCTTATAGAATAAGTGTTATTAACGAAAGGGTCTTTCAATCGAGATTCTACAAAGATAGAACTGTCATTGACTTTTCCTTTAGATCCTATATTTACATACGTAATTCTATATCTGTAATCACAGGCAACTAAAACATTTAACGAATAAAAACCTTTGTAATTTCGATAATCGATTGCTTGTTCTGAAGTGGGACAAATTTCAAAGTGACACCCATCCACACAACCAAATACTTGGGGAAAGCCCCAAGTTTTTTTAAATCAAAGAACCACCATTTCAATCTTTGTTTGTGTGGATAAACATTCAACAACTCATGTAGAAACAAATCAATAATCGCCTCACAAAATGCAAAAGCATCAAACAAACTGTACTTTCTCCAACTGCAAAAAGGTAACTAATCGTTCGAAGTTCGGAATTCTCCAATTTGAGATTTTTTTCTCCAAGCATTTAAGGTTCTCACATAAAAATAAAAATATTGATTGTGTGACTCGAAAGTTACAAAAATCCTTGTCCGTCATTTTTTGAACATCTTCTTCCCAAAATTTACTGTTCCTATCCTAAAAATAAACAAAAAAATTATTATTATTATTAAATTAAAAAAAAAAAAATTACAAAGGTTCATACCACTTTCCAAATTGATCGATGATGAACAATATTTTCATTGAGGAGAATTAAAGACAAAAATAAACTCTTTGACCGATAATAATTGGCCATCATTAAATGCCATTGTACTTGGATTTTTGTCTTATCTGATTTCACTAATGTTTTTCTTTTATCAATTATAGTCGAAGCTAATAATTGACTCATATTTACTTTTTTAAGTGAATTGTATCGATTTAAAATGACTTCTTTTTTCTGTTTACAGATTTGATGATAAGGTCATCAAAATTTATTTTTTTTTTGTTTGAATTTTCGGAATTGAATACCAAATGTTAAATAATTAAATCTTAAATAGTGTATTGCGTTTTTCCACTTTACTACGTAACCAAAATGAATAAATTTTTGATTTCCAAAATAAATTAAAAAAAAAGCAATGAATTAGCGCCAGCAGGCAAATTCGGAGTTTTGGGTGAACACGCACGTTCTTAAAAAAAAATATAGCAAGACAATTGCATATCCATTTCGCATTTAATCATTGCTATCATTTTGCTTTGCATTCGATTGATTATTATCGTGTTTTTCTGATTCACCACCGTCTTGAATTGTGATATCTGATAATTGTTCTATGTTCTTTCTATGTTCTAGAAAAATTCTATGTTCGAAAAATTTTATGTTCGAAAAATTTTATGTTCGAAAAATTTTGATGTTCAAAAATTTTATGTTCAAAAAATTTTATGTTCGAAAAATTTGATGTCCGCGAAATTCTATGTTCGACAAATTCGAAAATCGCACTTTAATTTTTTTTGTAATTATATTTATTCATTTAAAATTTCATCTTTTAATTCAAAGCGCAACGGTTCTTCTCATAACATTTGAAATCAATTTAACATTTTGAAATACATTAAACATTTTAATGCGCGCACCCAGCGGAATTTTCTTACTACAGAAGAATTTTTATTCTAATTTTTATCTTAGTATTAGTGTTCCAAAGAATAAGATCGTTGAAACAAATGTACGTGCATACCATAAGTGTTCTATGGTGTATGCTCAAATTTAATAGATACTCGCGTATCCTGTGCAGACATTTCTGAATAATTTTTAAAATAAAATAATGCCGCAAAAATTTTAATTCTGTAAATTTTGCAATTAATTATTATTTACTTATTATATTAATGCAAATGAATACATTAAATGATGTTTTACATGTTTATAATAAAATAATCACTCCAAACGTTTTCAAACACAAAAATATTCAGGGTGGGACATCGATGAGGCTTTTTTTTTGTATGTTAGCTCCCTATACGTTTTTTCAAATTATTTATTTTCAGAAATTTAAATATGGGAAATTATCAAAAACAAATCAAATTTTTATTATAAAAACAAATTGTTTTAAATTTCATCATAATTTGAATGTTTACTTGTTTAAAACGGTAAAAATGACAAAATTCTCCCATACAAAAATTGAAAGTAATGCCCTTTGTTTTGTGTACACCCAAAACAAAAAAAAATCACAGTTCAAAAACTAATAAGCTGAAGTAAGTTAAGTTTATCAAGTGTTGGCCAGGTGGGTCCTTATATACCGTTGTTGAGTTGCAAGAAAAGACATTAAAACTTGAATAGTTGAAAATGCAAAGTGAGATTGAACTACGCAAAATGGAAATGGCAAATAAGGTGAAAAGACATGAAATGGAGCTTGAATCAAAGGAACGCATTGAGTTGGCAAGGATTAACGCAGAAATGGAAATATTGAACGCATCAAGAGATATGAATTGGAACTTGAGAATTCAAAATAAGTTTTATAAGTTCATTTGTTTTGTTTTCAAAAAAATAAATTTAATAAAATTTAAGTTTTTTTTGATAAAATGATAAATATGAGAGTATTTTATTTTACAGTGGAATTCAACCACATTGATTCCGAATTAGTTCTAGAATTGCCCTTCGTTTCAATTCTGCCTCGTTGGAAGGAAATCTATCAATTGAATCGTTTTCAATAATATCATGATTTTCACATTGAAAATCCGTTCAAACTCGTCGTAGTCACCCTCTATCATATTATGCAAGATGCAACAAACAAAAATAAATGCATTTGCAAAATTTATAGAACAAGTGTTTTAATGCAAATTCTTAATTGTTTTAAACTACTAATTCTTTCTTTTAGCAAACCAAAGCAATTTTCGATTCTTATACGATACTTTCCCAGGTGGTAGTTAAAAATGTTCCTTTCTTGTATTGTACCGACCTTGGAATTTGTTCGATAAGGTGTGATGATTGTTTTTGAAGGTTTATAGGCACTGTCTCCAGCCAAATATTGTGACCCTGAAAAATGTTCTTCATTCTTGGAAGCTAGCTCACAATTCGTGAAAATTCTTGCGTCGTGAACTGAGCCGGGATATCCACATACTGCTTGAAATTTTAATGAGTAAATATGCTTCCGCGAAAAGTACGATTCTGAATCAAATATAGGCTTTTCAGCTAATTTTACTTCACTGCCTTCAATAAACCCAATACAATACGGCAATTCATTCATTGATTCTTGGGTAATTAAAATTCTCTCCTTTGGAGTTGGCCATTTCAGATACAAATCTTTCAAACGTAATATAGCTCTAAAAATTCGCTTTGTAATCTTATCCATTGTTCCCCCATCACCTATTCCGAATAAAAACGAAATTTTACAATTAGTGCTGGCTCCACCGCTACTTCCGAGTCTATACAACACAATCATCAACTGTTTGTAAACGGGGAATTGCTTAAGACTATTAAGTCCACAGAAAACCGGATAATTAATAATAGAACTCAAAACTTCTAAAAATTCAATCAATTGTTGTTTTTTACTTTTAAATGGCATTTCAAAATAAATCTGATTTATAAACAAAAACTTTACGATTACACCACAATGGTTACTCTCGTCAAATGATTCGTATTTTATTTACACTAAATACGGTTTACAGATCTTTAACCTGTAAAATTGACGAGTTAACCCTTATTATAATAAAAAATAGATGAACATGCGCTCAAAACTATGGCAATACTGTGGCAACTAATTTCTTACTTTTTTAGTTTAAGAAGTACTTTAAAAATGTTTTAAACTAAAATCTTCTCAATCTAACGGTATGTGACCAACCCATCTTTTTTCAAATAAATAAATACCAAAAACATTAAAAAATTATTTTAAGTTTATTTACTTGCCTGGTATACTCGTCCCAAGCGCAACAAATACTATAGCAGTAACAGCATCACGGATACCTAAAGTACATCCAAAATGTGAGGCAACATCGCCAATTACAGCTGTAACTACCCCAATCGAAAAAATTGACACAACAAAGCACACATATCCACCACATATATCTATAAAATAAAATAGAATGATGAATATAACCAGAATATATGTTTATCTAATTTGCATTTACTTTTAGCTTTAAAACTTAACTTTTACTTACAGCCTGACGTATGTAAATATTGTGTGAAAAAATATGATTCAATCAATATTAAATATTGAAGACTCACTTTAATGAGGCAATTATATAACTAAATAAAGCAAGCGCAAAAGGAACCGTTTATGAAGCATAGATTATTTTTATAAAAAGTTTTGGAAAATATGTACTCCTTTGTACTCCTAAAAGTATTTTAGAATATTCATACTATCTTCAAAAACATTATTTTTTGAAGACAAACCACACAGTGGTCCAAAATACCTAAAAAATTCCATAAAATATTTTTGATAAGAAGATGAACTCCGATTTTCATCATCTTAGACTTGTTGAAAAACTGGTATTTATACTCTTCTTTGAATATAATTTGAGCTTTCTAGCTGTAGTCGTAAAGTTACGTTTAGAAGAAGCAGGAAAATTTAATGATATACGATATTCTACGCTATTTCTTCCGATTTTATTTGGTTTTAATTAATTTTTACTTCTTATTTTTGAGTCTCAAAAGTCTAATCAGCGAAAAAATAAAAAAAATAATGATTTAAATTATAAAAATGCAAGAAAACCTTATTTTTTTTGCTTTTCACCATAATAATTTGAATCTAAAGGGGAAATGACTCTTTTTCATACAAATTTCATTATATTATTAAACAAACACGAATCAGTGAATTTTAAAATTTCAAAGTGGAAAATAATCAGGATTGAAAAATCTGTTTGACGTGTTTCGGGATTTCGCAAAGCAATCACATCGATTTTATTTTGTTAAGCTGTGTAATTATTAAACATAGATTAAAAAATGGCAGAATTTTTTAAAAAATTTCAGTCAATTAGTTTATACCTGTCGGAGGAATAAACGCGAAAATAATTTTCCAGAATAGAGTCAAAAAATGCATAATATAGTCCATAACTCCAGGTGTAGTTTCATCTTCGTCACTTCCTTCTCCAACATCATCTTCGTCTCCACCTATCAATAAGGAAATTGCTTTATTTAATTATTATTTAATTATTTATTAATAATCAAGAAAAATCGTGTTAAAAATTTTATTAGAATTTCTACTATCAATTTTCGGAAAATCAAAAACTGGTTAAATTAACCAAATAAACTGACAGATTAAACCAACATACTGGCTGACTTTACCAATAAAATCGTTTGATTTTACAAAAAAAAAATGAAAAACCAAATCCAATTTATTTTAGTAAACTTCTCCATCCAACAAAACAAATTAACAATTTTTTTAAATTTTTAACCCTTTTTAACGGTTTTTCAGGCTCTATAGGCTCTGGAGCCCAATTCAAAATTATTGTAACGAAACGTCCTAATTAATTTACGCAGAGTTTTTATAAAATTTGGTTACTTTATTTGATCTTAAATTAAAACACGTCTAGTGTGCACAGAAGTATCTTAAGAACTATATTATGTAAATGTGATGTGATTGATTTGGGATGAAAGTGTGAATGTGTGTGTGAGTGATTAGACTAAATATCAGTGGCAGTCCACATAGAACTGTCACAAGTGGGGCTTTCATCGGGAACGAATCCAGCGATGTTTTCCAGACCTGTCCAGTTGAATGGGATGCATACATTTGATGGTTCTATCTATTTACTGATTTTAAGACGGTACGATATAGTTGTCAATGTTTCCTTTTTCAATTTGGAAGAAGGGTATTAACTCGTGTAAAGCTGTAAATTTAATGTTGGTTGATGTTTTCCTAGACGGTTTATAATTGAAATTTATTTTGTTGGAGGATTATGAAAACTTGCAAGACACGGACCTCCTCTAGTGCCTTGCCTGCAAATTCTCTACTGGTTCAGAATAGTAACTCTTACCGTAGCCACTTAGGCTAAGATTTACTGTGTTCAACGAATCGATTGACAATTGCGATAAGGTTTCACTCAGAACCTGCCTTATCACTCTGTCTATCCATTCAGTCATGCTCTCTCTAAAACTCAGTTCATCGTCGGTTTGAAAGTCACTTAGACTATGATCTGGGGACGTACCCGTTTGTGATGAATTTCTACTACCACCTCTATCTTGTGTGCTGTTATTCGATGGTCGTTGAGGCTGACATTTTGGGACTGTGGTATTCAACTCTGTTGAAATTTCTAAGAAGTCGGACTTACACGACGACTTTATGTGTTGGCTATTCGTTGAACCGGGAACGAAGTCACCTAGACTTGTTCGATACTCGTTCCATTTCCTAGTGTCACATAGACTCAAAGGAACTTGACTTTCACTATGAAATTTGTTAAAACTTATGCCTTTAGTTCTACTTTCACTATAAGGACTTTTGCTACTCTTGAACCATGGTATACTCTCATCCTGACATCCAGCAAGAACTTCTCTGTCTGTACTGCTGTCAGTGGCGCGCTCTAAACCTATACTTGCTGTTGTGGTTGTTGTAGTGGAGGTCAAAATTGCGGAAAGGGTTGTTTGGGAAAACGGAACTTGTTCCATTTGTCTTAACCTGCACGTTTCATCTATCAATTCGTCTTCACTGATTTGACCAGATACTTCGTAATATTCCTCAACTAACTCTCTAAGATCTCCTATGGCTCTTTGACACTTGTCACTTAGACAAGGCATTAATTGGCAAATTCTTCTCACTCTGGCTTCAATGTGGGCTAATCTGGAATAAAATAAACGCAGGACATACCTATCGTTTTGGTTTTCAATAATTTCCGATTCCAATTCTACCAGTTTTCGCTTGCAATTTAACAACTCTTTTCTCCCCCTATCCATATCTATAGAAAGTGTTGACACACTCTCATTCGGATCAGCTGTTTGATTGAGAAACTGCTTCAAGGCCTTACGTTTGTCTATTAAATTCTGTGGGTACTTAACACCACGAATTTCTAACTCATATCTCAACTCTTCAGGCTCCAAGTGATCCACGATCATCTCCGTGTATGGCACAATCACTTTCATAACCATTGTTGGAACTTATCACTACAACTAAATAAAACTCCTCCACAACAACACTCAGTACACTTAGTACTGAAAACTCTGGACACGTGTCAAAACTCTGAATTATTTTACGTCTCGAGACTTAATCTACTCTTGCTATAGCTATATCTGCAGATTGAATAATTTTTTTCATTCAATTTTGCACGAAAAATCAAATTATTCACTTAAATCCTAATATTAATTTTAAATTTAAATTATTTTTTTTTCTCTACACTACCCTATTCTTATACGCTACAATTTTTTTTATCACTACATCATCTCTATCTATGCTGATTACTAAAGTTTTTAATTTCTCCTCTCTCCTTACACATGTAAATGCATTTCTTTGTTTTACGTTATATACACCTAGTATATAATTTTGCTATTGTGCGTGTACACATTTTTATTCACACTGGAAAGCATGAGGTGGTGAAGCACCTTAGCACATGGTTATGAATTTTTATGATGATTTTGATGCAATAATGTGGCACTTAGCCTCCATTTATCTCACAATTTCCAGCTTTTTCTTTGGATCACTTAGATTCACAATTACTTCAGTTTTTATAAGTAATTTTTTTAAGCATTTATATCAGTTTTTTTTCATTCTCATTCAGAGATTTTTATTCACCGTTAGAATTTTAATTGTTATTTCTTGTCTTTTTTATTTTATTTTAATTTTTGATTTAGATTCCTTTTAATTTTAATTCTACTTATTCTCTATATTTCAAACTTATTTGCCTTTGGCAAGGGATGCCATTTGTAACGAAACGTCCTAATTAATTTACGCAGAGTTTTTATAAAATTTGGTTACTTTATTTGATCTTAAATTAAAACACGTCTAGTGTGCACAGAAGTATCTTAAGAACTATATTATGTAAATGTGATGTGATTGATTTGGGATGAAAGTGTGAATGTGTGTGTGAGTGATTAGACTAAATATCAGTGGCAGTCCACATAGAACTGTCACATTATTAAGTCTATATAATAATAATAATGTTTATATCATTATAATAAAATAACAATATAAAATTATAAAATAAGAAAATGGAGTTTTTATTAGAGATTTTTCTCCGAATAATTGAAAATGTTATTTAAATTAAAAATTATCACTGATAGAAAAAACTTTAATGTAATTTGCAGAAGGCCCCCTTGCGTTGCACTCAAAGAAAAAAAAAATGTATATGTAATATGCAATGATTTAGAACACGACAATAAAGCAATTATATTATATTATTAAAATTATAAAATACCTTTATTTATTTAAGCTGAAATTAACAAAGAACAACCAAACAAATTATGGTTTTCGGAAGAGCAAATTATTTTTTTCCTTTAAGAGTAATTTTCCCAAGATATCGAATTCCATTTCCACAGAAAAATTTTGATCCATGATTTTCCGAAAATATAGATTAAAATTAGATGATTCGCGCAAACAAAACTAAAAAATAGTGAACTTTGACTGAATGGCGGCCATTTGAAGTAGGGCAGAATTTGGCAATTGAGAAAATCGACAAAATGAATTTTGCTTTTTAAAAAATTATTTTCTATGCAAAAAAAATAAAAAATTATGGGGAAAAATACCTCTTAATTAGAGTGTTTTTTTAAATCCAAGTTGAAGGTTTTTTGGTGGAAGATGAGGGAGTGGCATCGTTTTTTCGTCAAAATTCTGCTTTTTTTCAAAATGATCTCACCGGCGTAAACATTAACCGATTTTAAAGATCTGGTGCTTTTTGGAAAGCTGAAAGTACCCTCTTTCTAAAAATATATAGGTTCTTCTTTGGCAATGGCCTGTGAATAGCTTAAATTTTCAGTTAAAACTTTTTTTAGTGCAAAACACGTAAATTTTCTCACAAAACACGTTATAAACACATGATGGTGTTAAGATAAAAAAAAACTTTCTTCTACAAAAATGTAGCTTTTTTTATGTCAAACAAAGTTGCCATACATTATTTTGATGTAATTCATACGGGAAAGTCATAATAACCGAATTAAAGTCAGTAGAAGTCGAGAAATTTACACTTATGACACCCTTATAATATTTTAATAACTAAGTAAATTTTTTTTATCGCTTAAATTATTTTTTTAGAATATTTTTCTTTTATGTTAACTCATTCAATTTTTTTATAAGCGACTTTACACGTAAAGTATACTGCCGAAACCTTTTAATATGTTATATGAGTATTAGGCGCTCTAAGACCCGTTCCTAATCTATACCTGACAAGAACCATTCTAAAAAATTAATGTTTTGGCAAACATCAAAAAATCCAACAAATGGTATTTTTTTTATTATGTCAAGTGAAAAACCAAAGTTTTTAAATATCATATAAATTTAATATTTTATGTGAAAAATTAACGTTTTTACAGAAATTTATTTTTTACGAATATTTTGAGTAACTCAGACTTTAATTTGTTTTCATTTTTGTAACTAGTATTAAATCATTGTTTAACACGTAAATTGGCGAAAAATTCTCAATATTTTTGATTTCGGCCCATTTTACAAGCAATTGGAGCACTGTGTCGTGGAAATGATCAAAGAAAAACTTGTTGTCTTACCGATTTTCTTTCGAATAAAACCAAAAAAAACTTAATCGCACTGATATTTCTCACAAAATCGTCATTTTAAATAAAAATGAAGAAAATCCTCATTTTCCGAATTTCCATGCAGTGGAAAATTTTTTTCCTATTTTTTCTAGAGTCACTTTTCACTTGACATTATAAAAAAAATACCATTTGTTGGATTTTTTGATGTTTGCCAAAACATTAATTTTTTAGAATGGTTCTTGTCAGGTATAGATTAGGAACGGGTCTTAGAGCGCCTAATACTCATATAACATATTAAAAGGTTTCGGCAGTATACTTTACGTGTAAAGTCGCTTATAAAAAAATTGAATGAGTTAACATAAAAGAAAAATATTCTAAAAAAATAATTTAAGCGATAAAAAAAATTTACTTAGTTATTAAAATATTATAAGGGTGTCATAAGTGTAAATTTCTCGACTTCTACTGACTTTAATTCGGTTATTATGACTTTCCCGTATGAATTACATCAAAATAATGTATGGCAACTTTGTTTGACATAAAAAAAGCTACATTTTTGTAGAAGAAAGTTTTTTTTTATCTTAACACCATCATGTGTTTATAACGTGTTTTGTGAGAAAATTTACGTGTTTTGCACTAAAAAAAGTTTTAACTGAAAATTTAAGCTATTCACAGGCCATTGCCAAAGAAGAACCTATATATTTTTAGAAAGAGGGTACTTTCAGCTTTCCAAAAAGCACCAGATCTTTAAAATCGGTTAATGTTTACGCCGGTGAGATCATTTTGAAAAAAAGCAGAATTTTGACGAAAAAACGATGCCACTCCCTCATCTTCCACCAAAAAACCTTCAACTTGGATTTAAAAAAACACTCTAATTAAGAGGTATTTTTCCCCATAATTTTTTATTTTTTTTGCATAGAAAATAATTTTTTAAAAAGCAAAATCCATTTTGTCGATTTTCTCAATTGCCAAATTCTGCCCTACTTCAAATGGCCGCCATTCAGTCAAAGTTCACTATTTTTTAGTTTTGTTTGCGCGAATCATCTAATTTTAATCTATATTTTCGGAAAATCATACCCTCGCATGGATCAAAATTTTTCTGTGGAAAAAATTATACCAAATCGTTCGATATCTTGGGAAAATTACTCTTAAATTATAAATTATAAATTTATTTTCGTTAAAAATTATCATTTATGGAATAAAAATCAAACAAAAGACCATTGTGCTTCATTTATCTACAGATAAATCTCAGTTTAGCGAACTCTCTATAAAGAGAACACTCCATAATGATTATAGAAGGTAGCAGGAGCGTATCTAGCTTTATTTGGTGAGGGTAGCCGGCTAAGTAAAAAAAAAAATTCTTTCAAATTTTGAATCGAATTTCCATACATTGTCCAAATTTCAGGGGTAGCCCAGCTACCCCTGGTAGATACGCCCCTGGAAGGTAGATAGAACGTAGAACGTTCGTTAAACTGAGTTTATTTGTTTTTAATTCAATTGTTACATGAATAAAGAAGTTTTCATTTTTTGATAGTTTACTTACATGCTGAGACATAGAAAAATTTGAATTTATAAAATGGTAAAAAGCCAATTTTTGAGACATTAGCCAAAATTTAATAAGTACTTTTGTGTATCTTAATACAACACAATTGCCGTTGTATATCCTGTATTTTTCCCATTATGTCATAATTATTTGGAACAATAAATATCTATTTTTAAATATATCGAATAAAGATAGAAATCTACTTATGCTATACTAAAACAGAAAAAAAATAAAATTCATTGATGGATATTTGAGTTCTTCTGACATATAAAAAAAAACCCGACCTCGGTCCGATGGACCGTTCCGGAATTATGGATAGCTATCAGTGTCAGGGTGACAGAGTGTCAGAGTGACGGTGGACAAACCGTCTGTAATAGTGCATTTTTTTCTTACGAAATGCACTTAAATACTTAATATCGGAAGTTATCAACTTCTAAAGTAAACTTTTATAAAAAGATATTTGGTTAACTTAACTACGAGTTTCTGATAGGGTTTTCATCGAGTAAAGTAGGTATGATCTACCATAAAATCTCTTATTTAAAATTTCAGCCCAATCGGAGTGGCTGACGAAAAGTTTTTTTTTTGTGTAATCTTAGCTAAAAACATCATATTAATCATGATTAAAACATAAAAATTGTATCAAAAATTTGTTTTTCTTTTTTTTATTATTTTTAAAGCTTTTTAAGCAAAATGATTTGGACGAATGTCGAATTCAATGAATTGTTCTTATTTTTGATTATACATCAATAATAACTTTTTTATAAATTTAAACATTATATAAAACATCGAGTTCACATCTGGCTATCACGGTAGACAGACGTATTTATAAACGTGAGCATAAAATAATAAATTAATATACATACATCACAAAACGTGTTTTATTTCTTTGAGAAATCTATTTTCTTAAAGATCACCAAAAATGCCAAATCCAAACCAGGAACCTTTGGGAAAGCCTCCCGATAATCCAAATAACATGGACACGGATGCATTCGTAAAACCAACTGGAGGTAAACGACCACGTGGAAGACCAAGGAAACAACCCAACGACGATACACAATCAGTATCTTCATTTGCTTCAAGCAATCAGTACTCCTGTCTTTCAGACGATGATAATGGAGATTTACATCTCACACCTAAGCGTAATCGCACAACTAAACCTAAAAAACCGCCACCAATCGTAATTCCAGATCTCATTTCCAAAAAAGACATTGATGCTGCACTATTAAATGTAGGAGTTGAGTCATCAAAAATCCTTCGTCAAATCACAAAGGATGGAACCAAACTGTACGTATCAACCACTGAAGATTTCAAAAAAGTTCGAGCTTTTCTTCAATTCAAGAAAATCAAGTTCACATCATACACATTACACGAGGACATGATGGTCAGGTATGTTATGTATGGTTTGCCTGAAAACAACGTTCAAGAAATCCGCACCGCTATCGGTTCCAAGCTTAAAATCACTCCTGAAAATGTAAAATTGATGAAGGTTAAAAAAAAGACTTACGATGAACAAGCCAACTACCTAATTTACTTCAAAAAAACATCCGGAGTAACATTAAATCAGCTCAAATCCATAACCGGTATACTTGATTACCGCGTGTTCTTTGCCAAATATGAAAAAGGTTCACTCCCAACCCAATGCTATAATTGCCAAAGATTTTCTCACGCATCGTCTAATTGCTGGCTAGACCCACGATGTATGAGATGCAGCGGATCACACAAATCGAACCAATGCCCATTGATAAATGAAACAACAAAAAAAATTCCGGACGACAAAGTTAAATGTGTGAATTGTAACGGAAATCATACTTCAAATTCCAAAGAATGTGTAAAGTTTGCCAGTCTGATAAAACAACGACAAGAGATGCAACAACAACGAACAAAATCCAGAAAAGAACATCGGTATGAATCACAATTTAAAAATAAATATCATTCTAACTTTCCAGATATGTCAAAAAATCCACGTCATAACAACACAAACACCGAAGCCGCTTCCTCTCCACCCAGCTGGCCTAGAACTCAACAACAATCAGCGCCATCTAACAATTCAAACACGGATCGCTTTACCCCAAGTCAATTAATGCAAATTTTCAACGAAATGATCGATATTTACACTAAATGTAAATCCAAGTCTGATCAACTGCATGCCATGTCAGCAGTTCTTGAAAAATACTTATGTGTACCATGACCCGTCCTTTCAATCTCTTAAATCTCATGTACTGGAATTCAAGAAGTATTAGAAACAAGATTATTGAACTGTATGACTTTCTCACCGAAAAAAATATTCATGTTGCATGTTTGTCCGAAACCCACTTAAAACCAGATGAACACATTCACTCTCATCCTGACTTCACAATATACAGACTCGATCGCCACACCCGATATGGTGGTGGAGTTGCAATCGTAATTCGAAAAGGTTTACAACACAAATTACTTCCAGATCTCAATTTCAAAATACTAGAAGTGATAGGAATAGAAATAACTTTACAAAATAACAGAAAAATTAAATTCTACTCATGTTACTTACCGGGGAGTTGTAGCTCTACGTTAATAAACCGTCACTTTATTAACGATCTGAGATTGATCACCTCCAACACCCGCAATGATTCCTACTTCCTCTGCGGAGACCTTAATTCACGACATAGTCATTTCAACTGTGCTTCGTCTAATACAGCTGGACGCCTACTTTATCAAGAATATATCGATAATGACTTTGTGGTTGCCCTCCCAGATACTCCTACTTACATACCTTCCGATCCAAATCGTCGCCCCTCAACATTGGATATCATGATAACAAATTCACTGCTGCAATTCACTGACCCGAAATGTGAGTACTTGGGATCAGACCACGATGCTGTATCCACAAGTATACGCCTCTCCACTCCTACTACACTTCATAACAATCGACTCGTCAGAGCATTTAACAAAACTAACTGGGTTACGTACCAAAGAGCTGTTTTAAGAAGAATAGAGTACGAAGGTTTATGTGTAGACAACGTAAACTCAACTGAACAAATTGATCAACACGTAGAGTCACTCACAAAAGCAATAATAGAAGCACGAGACGTCTCAGTCCCACTCATATCTCCTAGCAAGTACCGAATTGAACTTACACCACTTCTTAAAATGCTGATAATTTTGCGTCGTCATACCAGAAGACGTTGGCAACGAAATAGGAATCCATTGCTTAAAGCAGAAGTAAATGCCTTGACTTCGCAAATAAGGAGTGGTAGCTTATGGAAAATAACAAAATTCCTGAAAAATAAAAACAGAGCAATTCCTGCCTTAAAAGAAAGTGGACGCATTTTACTTACTCCTGATGAAAAATCAAATGCTCTTGCTGACAAGTTTGAAGAGTTCCATCATAACCCACTTGCTGACACCAATCCACATTTTACTAATCTCATTGAAACCGAAGTTGCTTCATATCTGTCAGACACCACGGAACTGAACCCCGACTACCCAACAGTTGAGGAAACGAATCTCTGCGTGAGACAACTGAAGACAGCAAAATCTCCTGGGATGGATCGTATTAATAACACATTACTTAAAAACCTTCCACCACAAGCAATATTTTACCTGAATTTTATTATATGTTGCTGCCTCAAACTCAGCTATTTCCCTACAAAATGGAAGTCAGCCTCTGTTGTGGCTATCAAAAAACCCGGAAAAGACGCTTCTCTCGCATCCAGTTATCGACCTATAAGCCTCTTGTGTAGCATGTCAAAAATTCTTGAAAGAATTATTTTGACGAGGATCAATATACACACAGAAAATCAAAACATACTTCCCAATGCGCAACACGGGTTCAGACAGTTTCGCTCCACCACCCACCAATTAAATCTTGTCACCACCGAATTGCGTAACAATTTAACCCTCAAAAGAATGTCTGGTATGATACTGTTTGACATAGAGAAGGCGTTTGATCGCATATGGCATGCAGCGCTCATTCACAAGTTGATACGACTGAAATATCCAAAATACTTATGTCATATAATTCATTCATTTATGATAAATCGCAAATTTCATGTATCTGTCAACAACAAATCCTCCAGTATCAGAAATATCCCGTTCGGCGTTCCACAGGGGGCCGTCCTGAGTCCATCTCTGTATACTATATATACATCTGACGCCCCAGCTCCCAATAATTGCTTGATTGCGTTTTACGCAGATGACTCTGCGATAATATGCGCCACTGATACCTGGAGTCGAACAGAGAGAATACTAACGTCAGCAGTACATGATTTCTTCGAATTTTATGACAAGTGGAAAATTAACCTTAATCCCAACAAAACTCAAGCCCTCCTTATCACCCGACGAAGAATCAGAAATCTCCCGCATGGTCCATTTCGGATGAACAATGTCGAAATTCCTTGGGAACGGTCAGGAAAGTACCTCGGGTTACTGCTGGACAGTACGATGACCATGAAGAGCCACATTGATTACGTCATAGGTAAAACACAAAACGCCGTCAAGCTTCTTTATCCTCTGATTCACAGAAGATCAAAGTTAAGCATTGAAAACAAGCTCCTGTTATTCAAAACGGCCTTACGTCCCATATACACGTATGCGTGCCCCCTCTTCATGTCAATTGCCACCTCCCATCTCATTAAATTGCAAAGAATGCAGAACAAAATTCTAAAAACAATGCTTGGGCTACCACAGAGGACTCCAACCGTTCTTTTGCATGAAGAAAACCAGATAGAGCTGATCAAGGATTTCATCACAAGACTCAGAGAAAAATTTATCTCTAGTCTAGCATTCATTGAAGGTGAGACAAATTAAATTTTCTTTCGATCTGATGGGGCGCTTGGCTTTTCAATCGTTCATATGTTTCTTTTCATATCTTCGACATCCTGGATACCTAAACATGCATGACACGCCTACGGGCCCCGCTGTTCCAGTCACCGATCATCGCCAAACGACTAAGCACGCAGACTACTGTCTGCCTCCAGTGGGTAAGACAAATTAATTTAATTCTCTTGAATTTGATGGGGCGCCTGGCTTTAAATCGTTTCAAATGTATCTTTTTTCTTTTCATGTCATCCATCTGGGATACTAAAATATGCAAGAAATGCCTAACGGCCCCCGGGATTCAGCAAATCCAAACACAATCTAAATTCACCACCAAATTCACCACACTGCAACATGAACTTAAATTTAAATAACTTCATCAATAATTTCCGTTAAAAACTTCTTGAATTCATTATATACTGTAACCTTAAATTAGTATTAGTAGTAGTAGTAGCTTTGCTAGATCTCTAAGTAACTTAAATGAATTATATGTTAA
This sequence comes from Culicoides sonorensis, assembly GCA_900002565.1. Taxonomy (NCBI): domain Eukaryota; kingdom Metazoa; phylum Arthropoda; class Insecta; order Diptera; family Ceratopogonidae; genus Culicoides; species Culicoides sonorensis. The sequence goes on from LN483382.1 coordinate 206,411, forward strand.
TTTAATTAATAAGGAAGCGAATAAAACTTTTATGTACATATAAAAAAAAAACATCATTTATGAGGTATTCCAAAAATAAAAAGTAATAATTGCCCGATATTTTTTTTTTTGCGTTTTTTGGGTTTTATTCGCTTGACCATACATAAAAACTAAAAAAAAAATATTTTGTATAAATTTTTTTTTCATTATCAACATCATTTTTGCAACATTAAATTAATTAGGAAAAACAAAAATGTATGTTATAAGTTTTTTTTAATAAAATCGTATGTTTTCGATGTTTTTGGACGGAAAATCGATTTTTTTGTATGAAAACCTGATAAAAACTTTGTTGACCAAACGATTCTCTACAACTTTTAAAAAAAAACATCATACTTATTTCATACAAAACCATGAAATTTTTGCAGTTCTAATTTGTGTACTTTTCAAAATATCGGGCAATTATTACTTTTTATTTTTGGAATACCTCTTATATGATTTATATATTATGAAAATCAATAAAAAAAAACATTGGATTGGTGTAAGGAACTTTAAAATATAAAAAAAATAACGAAAAAAAAATAAAAAATAAATTTTTGATACAATTTTCATGTTTGAATCATGATTATTATACAGAGTAACAAATAAACCAGACCTCACACGCATGGGAAATCCTTTTAGGACCTAAAAGTTAAGTGTGTACTTATAATGAACTTTGGCGTTTACAGAATGTCATTATCTCATCTAGTTTTTTTTTTAATAATTTTTCATTATTTTCATAGTTTTCTAAAAATATTGATTTCGCTGTCAAGCACGGCGAGGGTCATATTATCCTGATGAGAAATCCTTTGGGGATCTGATAGTACTTTATAAACCTTGCATTTTTCTGTTTACAGTTTGGTGCTAGCACATCTAGTTTTTTTAATCATTTTTTTTTAAATTTGAAGATTTTCTCTTATATTTACTATGTAGTTTTTGTAAGTTGTATATAAATATAAGAGGAAATCTTCAAATTTAAAAAAAAAAATGATTAAAAAAAACCAGATGTGCTAGCACCAAACTGTAAATGGAAAAATATAAGGTTTATTAAGTACTAACTGATCCTAAAAGGATTTCTCATCAGGATGATATGACCCTCGCCGTGTTTGACAGCGAAATCAATATTCTTACAAAACTATGAAAATAATGAAAAATTATTAAAAAAAAAAAACTAGATGAGATAATGACATTCTGTTAACGCCAAAGTTCATTATTAAGTGTGTACTTTTAGATCCTAAAAGGATTTCCCATACGTATGAGGTCTGGTTTATTTGTTACTCATAATTATGATGTTTTTAACAAAACTTACACAAAAAAATAAATTTTCGTCTGCAACTCCGATTGGGCTGAAATTTTAAATAAGAGGATGTATTTTACAGCAGATCATATCCTATAAAGGGGATTTAATCGGAGAACTTACTTTACTCGCTGAAAATTCTATCAGAAAGTCGTAGTTAAGGTGACTTATCTGCCCCGCCAGGCAAGAACGACGCACCTACAAAAACTACAAACTGAGATATTTGCAGTTTTATATTTTTCATCAGTTTCTGCTCAATAGCTCAAGTTCTATTTTATATTTTTAGAGATCAATGGTCATATATTAAAGGTAGTCACATCCTTTATATATTGTAAGAATTTATTTTTCATTTTTATGAGCCTTATTAGGCTTAAGTTGAAAAAGTCGTTCTTGCCTGCAATATTTTTGTAAAAATTTGCCAGGCAAAAAGGACGTTGCATGCAAGAAAGACGCATATCAATGTTTTTTCTATCAATTTCTATGAATTCCTCTATAAAATTTACAATATTTGCACGACTAAATGAACATTTATGACTATTTGTGTCTAAATTAATTTTTATAAGATTTTTTGCCCTAAAATTCGCAAAAGAGCCCGTTTTCTAAGGATTATTCTTTGTTTGATAAGTTTTCGAAAATAAGTGCTTAATTTGTAGGAAAATCATTGTTCCGAAGCTATATGAGAGCTATCAGTAAATATAAATCGTATTTAAATCAATAGTCACGCCAATTCTATAGCACATTATGTTTAAGTTTTTGATTTGGAACCACTGGATGGCTCTAAAAGGGCTTTTTATATAAATTTTGATGGTTTTTAAGTTTTATCTGAAAATTTTCCAAAGACAAAAGCTCAAGGCAAGGTTATAAAGAACTATTGAAACTTCAAATTTTTAAGCAGCCAGTTAGTGTTTGATTTGGACCCTCCAGATGGCACTGAGAGACTTTTGTATAATTTTGCTCAAATTTAAGGCGTTTCTAAGGCAAATTTGTTAGATAGTGTTAGATTTGTTAGTGATAGATAGTGAATTCTGAAGAACATTCTAAATTCAACACTTTTTAATCCTTTCGTATTCAACTGATATTTGCAATTTTTTTAAAAAGATTTGGATTAAATTACATGGTTTAGTATACGTTTTTTCTTTCAAAAAATCTATTATATGAAATAAAATTGAGTTTTTTAGGCTCTTAATGGTTCCAAATATTTCACTCAATGACTCAAAATTAGATTAAGTTCCACAAGCACACTACCACTATCCTCGATCAGTTGAATTTTGCTAGTAATTGCACTGATTTTATATATGATTATAAGATATGCGTCTTTTATGCCTGTAAATATGAATATGCGTCGTTTTAACGTGTAATTTCTAGAAAACATATTTTGATGAAGTGAAATGAAGTAAAATCGTAACTTTTACGGCTAATTTGGTTTAACTAAGAGTTCGTGTGGAAAATTGAAATTTTTTAGTTTTTTTTTGAAAATTTTGAGTTTTTTGAATTTTTTTTGATAAAATTTTTTTTTGTTACTGAATAAATGAAAAAAAAAATTAAAAATGTTGCCGTACAATTGCCGTAGAGTTGCTGTGCTACGGCGAGAAATTGCCGGCAACAATATGGCAACTTTTGCATTTCCCGTGTACATATTATTTATTACACTTTTTTAATAAAGAAAATTCAAATTTCAAATATTTTTGCAAACTAACTGCAGCACTTTTTTTATTAAAAATCTAATAAGAAGTATAAGGGAAGCTCAAAAATTACCCTTTTTTATGTCAAATTTAAGTTTTTTGATGAAATCCCATACAAATAAACGATTTTTCATATAATTAATTAATTATAATTAAACAATTTCATATAAATCTAGAGGAAAATTCAAAAAATTATTTAAAAAAAACTAGCAGCGATAATGACTTTCTGTGAACGCCAAAAATTTTTATTTTTTATGTACTTTAAAACTATAAAAGCATTTTCCAGTAGACTGAGTTTTTTTTTGTTGTCCAGTGTTATTTATAAATAAAACTAAATAGTTGTAAGACTCACCAGCACTAACAGTAATAGCTTCAAGAAATTGTTCTTTCCAGGATGATGTGCCTATTAGGATCGAAGCGTTTGCTCTCTGAACTAGTTTATCAACTGTACTCTATAAAAAGAAAAATGTTCTTTAGTATTATACATGGCCCAAATCAAAAGAAAGTTTTAATAACATTTTTCATTCTTAAATTATAGATGGCAAAACATAACGTAAGATAATATGTAATATGTAAACTATTAGCATTTGTCGAATGTATAAACCAAATATAAACTTTCGTTAAATATTCAAGGCGAAATTTGTTAATCAGAAGGTGATTTGTTAATGTAATTAATGTAAAACGAAATTAAAGAAAGTTTCAACTGAAATATCAAGACATACTTGTAAATTTTCTACAGTTTCCTTGACCCCACATTCTTGCATCGTTCTCATTCTTCGCATAATACAGGTAGAACTCAGTACTAAAGAGTGAAGTAAATTGATACCTATGTAGAAACGTGTTACTTTACTCAAAATTGTGCAAGGATTTGATATATCAGATTTAAATTTTGAACATATTATACGATTTTCTAAAAAAATTACATTAGATGAGAGAGATTAACAGTTCGCAATTTAGATTTTGAAATTGAACATTATGCTGTTAAATAAGAAATAATATTAGTTTAATTTTGCAAATATGTTATTTAAGTTTGCACCGAAAATACATTTCCCGTCAGAACGACGGTAATTTTTAGTGCGACGGGAATTTTCAAAATAAAAAAATTAAATTTAAAACAATTTTTTCCGTTTATGACTAAAAAAATCATGTTTTCGTATGTTTTAGGGGAAAATCACCTGAAGCAAAGTTGTAGAGAATATTTAGATTATTTAGTGTAGAATATTCAGGCTACAATTATTTTGTATTTTGCAATTTTGAGCCTCTTATTTCTTAAAATATTGATTTGGTCATTTAAGCAAAATTGTAGCCTGAAATATTCTCTACAGCTTTGCTTCAGGTTATTTTCATCTAAAACATACGAAAATATGATTTTTTTAGTCATAAACGGAAAAAAATTTTTTAAATTTAATTTTTTTATTTTGAAAATTCCCGTCGCATTTCCCGTCGCAAATAAATTGTAATAAATTGTATAGGACATTTTTTTTAATACAATATAAAATTCATATTCACATCACATGTCATCTGCCCCGCCAGACAAGAATGACGCACCTACAAAAACTGCAAACTGAGATATTTGCAGTTTGTATATTTGATCAGTTTCTGCTCTGTAGCTCAAGTTCTATATTATATTTTTAGAGATCAATGGTCATACATTAAAGGTAGTCACATCCTTTAAATATTGTAAGAATTTATTTTTCATTTTTATGAGCCTTATTAGGCTTAAATTGAAAAAGTCGTTCTTGCCTGCCATATTTATGTAAAAATTTGCCAGGCAAAAAAGAACGTTGTATGCAAGATAGACGCATATCTTTTCTATAAATTCCTCGTTATAATGCACAATATTTGCATTTTTTATTTATATTTATATTTATTTTTTATTTTCATGTTCTGAAATCTTGTAGATTATTAAGTTATCTAAAATAAGTAGTTAATTTGTAGTTCTAAATCTATATAAGAGTTATTAGTTATACATTGTATTTAAATCAATAGTGACGTCAATTCTACAGCACATTATGTTTGAGTTTTTGATTTGGAACCACTGGATGGCTCTAAAAGGGCTTTTTATATATTTTAAAAGGTTTTTTTAATTTATCTGAAAATTTTCCAAAGGCAAAGGCGTTGATGATTACACAGCTTAACAAAAAAAATCGATGTCATACTATTGAGAAATCCCGAAACACCCCAAAAAGATTTTTCAATCCTGATTATTTTTCACTTTGAAATTTAAAAATTCAATGATTTGTGTTTGTTTTATAAAATAATGAAATTTGTATGGAAAAGAGTCATTTCCTCTTTATATTTAAATTATTACATATCAAAGTTTAAACTTTTCTGAGGTTAATTTTGTTCCAAAGTGTCAAGTAATTTATATGTTTAGAAAGAGGACAAAAAGAGCTAACAGAAAATATAAATTTTAATATAGTTTGTCCAATTATATTGGGCTTTTTGAGGTAACATATACAAAAAAAGAGAAAAAACTCATTTTTTTTGTATTTTTAAAAACAAAATTTAATATAAATTGAATATTTTGTGGGCTAATTCTGATAAAATTTATATTTTTTGTTAGCTCTTTTTGCCTTCTTTCTAAAAATAAAAATTACTTGAAATTTGGAACAAAATTAACCTCAGAAAAGTTTAAACTTTGATATGTAATAATTTAAATATAAAGAGGAAATGACTCTTTTCCATACAAATTTCATTATTTTATAAAACAAACACGAATCAGTGAGTTTTAAAATTTCAAAGTGGAAAATAATTAGGATTGAAAAATCTTTTTGGGGTGTTTCGGGATTTCTCAATAGTATGACATCGACTTTTTTTGTTAAGCTCAATTTTAGGGCGTTTATACAGATAGATAGAAAATTCTGAACACTCTATATTCAACACTTTTGATCCTGTCGTATTCAAGTATTATTTGCAATATTATAAGATTAAGTTACATGGTTTAGTATAACGCTTTATCAGTCAAGAAATCCATTTAATCAATTAAAATTGAGTTTTTTAGGGCTTTAATGGTTCCAAATATTTCACTGAATGACTCAAAATTAGGTTAAGTTTCACAACCACACTACCACTATCCTTATTAAGTCGGTAGAAATGGCACTGATTTTATACAGGTACATTTGCATTCTTAATTTGAATTAACATTGGATTTGAACATGCAATTTAAACTAATGAAAATATTACAAAATAAAAATATGATTTTTATAGAAAAAAAAATGTCTTAAAATTATTGAAAAAGAAAAAAAACGTTTTGTGGAGCATTTTCTAATATAATGCGCGTTCTCATTTGATGAGAATTAAATAAACTATTTATTAATTTTGTTTTGTTCGACATTTTTCACTTATTTACATTTGTTTAGATTGATCAGAATCAACGTCTGTTGAATACTTTTTCATAAATTACAAAGCGTTTATATATTTACATACTAACACGTACAAATTTTAGACGTGTGATAAACAAAATGTTGTATGGTGCAATTAAGGAGATGTTGTTATTCATCTTAGAAAAAATCTAAAATATGTTTTGGAAACAACAGAAATATATCTTCAAGAATCTTATACAACATTTTAATATTTGTAAAAAATTTTGAATTTTAGACCGAAAATTGTAATTTTTTCATACAAACAATATGAAATTGATGCTAACCAAAAAATGTGCTGATTCATACAGGTGCCTTGCATTACTCAAATGTTTGGTATGCGTTAAATTTTATTTTTTTATGAAAGTTTCAAAATGACGCGCACTTTAACTCTAAAATTTTAATTTTTATAATTTACTTATTTAAATTTTATATATTAAAGCTACAGTATACAAAATTTTCCATGTTCAGTCATAGGTACGCTAAAAATTTCTTCTTTTTCTTCTAGAAGTTTTAAATAATATGAAACTCTTTGAAATGAGTATTTTCTGTTTTTGTATCTTGAAAAATAAAAATGTTATGAGTAAAAACGTGAAAATGAGCCTCCTAGCTGAAAAGGCTTAAATAGGCTCTAATGGTCAAACCCCGAAATACGTCTCAGCTTATTTTTAGTGTACTTTCATATTTTCATAGTTTGGACTTTGTTCTAGCAAGTGATGTATTTTTTATATCTGTGTAATCAAAATAATAATAAAATAATAATTCAATTTTTTATGCTAAAATAATAAAATGATTCTATTAACGCCAAAACTGCGATTTTGAACATGTTTTTGGGCTTGAAACATCGTTTTAGCAAAGTATGTCTCGAAAAAAATGTAAATTTAATAATAAATTCCATTTAAACTTTATTCGGATAGTTTTTGCTTTTGAAAATACAGTGTCTATTTATTATTGAGAAATTAGTGGTGTATTATTAGAAGAAATTATTAACACTAAACGTTTCGTTAATCGAAAACTACTAATTGTACCAAAATAGGTCATTTGACTCCTTGTGTATTTTAGAGCGAAAAATTTTTAAATTTGCTTGGTTTTTATTTCAAATGTCAAATTATAAAAAAATGAATCTAAATTGAGCCATCTAAAGTTTTCATAAATTTCATATTTTTATTTATTTTTTTATATCATTTTGTTTACTAATTTTTTTTAACCGAGTATTTTTCATGAATTTTGATCATTTCTTAAAATTTCTAAAACCATTTATATTTGATGAAAATGGTACATGTTCATTTAATTTATGATACGTTAGTAAACTGAACAAGTAAAATGCATCAAAACGAGCTCAAGGGTCAAATGACCCTGAATGGTACAATTAGTAGGTGTAAGTCTTTTTGGCACTTCCCTCGATGGAAAGAAAAAAGTAATAATGCAAAACTGTAGTTAGGAGAAAGTTATGAATTTACATTACTAGCTTTTTCCATTTTTAGCGCACTTAAAATTAGTATTCCACATTCAAAATTGAAAAAGGGTCAAATGACCCCTGCCGAAACGTTTAGTGTTAAACTTTTATGAAATAGACCAATTTTATTGAACAGAAATTAAAATCTCTCGTTGCGACATATTAACAAATGTCAGAAAAAAAATTATAGTCGACATTAATGATGAAAATTATGGAAAATAATTATATTTCGCTCAAATTGTTATAATTTTATAAAATTGAGACTTCCAGGGAAAAACTGTAAAGCCAATTTTGTAGTTTATGAAATTAACAATTCAAAATAAGAATTTAAGAATTATATTTATATTACAAATATCTTTAAATTTCTTAAATTTATCTTACGAAAGTATATCTGTAGTGCTTAAAATAATTATTTTCTTAAATTTTATGCATACAAAATTTCGCAACATTATTTATACTATTGTTTGCATTACGTCATAATGCATTATGATGCTTATTACAATTTTTTAAAAAATATACTGTTGATGAATCACAACAATACCCATACGCAACACAAAACGGACATTTAAAAATGAAGAAAAATATACAATTTTAATATATTTAGAATAGTGTTTTAATAGTATTTAAATGTATTCTACAAATGCAGAATAGACAAAATATGGCAAAATGATAGTGTAATATCTAGTGTAAAATTTTTGTTGTAATTCATATTTTAAAAAATCTAAAATATGTTTTGGAAACAACAGAAATATATCTTCAAGAATCTTATACAACATTTTAATATTTGTAAAAAAATTTGAATTTTAGAGAGAAAATTGTAATTTTTTCATACAAATAATATGAAATTGATGCAAACCAAAAAATGTGCTGATTCATACACGTGCCTTGTATTACTCAAATGTTTGATATGCCTTAAATTTTATTTTTTTATGAAAGTTTAAAAATGACGCGCACCTTAACTCTAAAATTTTAATTTTTATAATTTACTTATTAAAATTTTAAAAATTAAAGCTACAGTATACAAAATTTTCCATGTTGTCAGTCATGGGCACGCTTGTAGAAGAAAAAATTATTTATTGGTAAATATTAAGGTTAAAAATTAATTATTTTAAATAATTTATTTTTTTAAATCTTATAAAAAAATTTCAGTATTGAATAAAAAATTATGAGATACAATAAAATATTCCTTAATAAATACAAAATATACGATTTAAATAAGGATGCTGATGAGGGTTCACAGTAATGTACCTCACGATGAACCCAATTTTTTTTGCGGTTTATATGATAATCGAAATAATAAATCAAAAAAATTCAAATTATTCTGTTAAAATAATAAAATGATTTTTTTGACCCCAAAACTGCGATTTTGAACATGTTTTTTGGCTTGAAACATCGGTTTAGCAAAGTATGTCTCAAAAAAATGTAAATTTAAAAATAAATTCCATTTAAACTTGATTATAATCGTTTTTGCTTTTAAAAATATAGTGTCTATTTATTTTCATTGATTATTGAGTAATTAATGGTATATTATCAGAAGAAATTATTAAAGTTTTATGAAATAGATCAATTTTATTGAACAGAAATGAAAATCTCTCATTGCGACATATTAGCACATGTCAAAAAAAAATTATTGATTATTGAACAACAGAAATATATCTTCAAAAATCTTATACAACATTTTAATATTTGTAAAAAAATTTGAATTTTAGAGCGAAAATTGTAATTTTTTCATACAAATAATATGAAATTGATGCAAACCAAAAAATGTGCTGATTCATACACGTGCCTTGTATTACTCAATTGTTTGGTATGCGTTAAATTTTATTTTTTTATGAAAGTTTCAAAATGACGCGCACTTTAACTCTAAAATTTTAATTTTTATAATTTACTTATTTAAATTTTATATATTAAAGCTACAGTATACAAAATTGTCCATGTTCAGTCATAGGTACGCTAAAAATTTCTTCTTTTTCTTCTAGAAGTTTTAAATAATATGAAACTCTTTGAAATGAGTATTTTCTGTTTTTGTATCTTGAAAAATAAAAATGTTATGAGTAAAAACGTGAAAATGAGCCTCCTAGCTTAAAAGGCTTAAATAGGCTCTAATGGTCAAACCCCGAAATACGTCTCAGCTTATTTTTAGTGTACTTTCATATTTTCATAATTTGGACTTTGTTCTAGCAAGTGATGTATTTTGTATAGCTGTGTAATCAAAATAATATTGTGAATTTTATTCAAATCTGTAAACCGAATTAGCACCCCGGTGTATCTATACATATATTCGGTCGGAGTATTTTGTTCGGTGGAATTATTGTGAGTCGGAGGAAATTAACAATAATAAAATAATAATTCAAATTTTTATGTTAAAATAATAAAATGATTTTATTGACGCCAAAACTGCGATTTGGAACATGTTTTTGGGCTTGAAACATCGGTTTAGCAAAGTATGTCTCGAAAAAAATGTAAATTTAATAATAAATTCCATTTAAACTTTATTCGAATAGTTTTTGCTTTTGAAAATACAGTGTCTATTTATTTTCATTTATTATTGAGTAATTAGTGGTGTATTATTAGAAGAAATTATTAACACTAAACGTTTCGTTAATCGAAAACTACTAATTGTACCAAAATAGTTCATTTGACCCCTTGTGTATTTTAGAGCGAAAAATTTTTAAATTTGCTTGGTTTTTATTTCAAATGTCAAATTATAAAAAAATGAATCTAAATTGAGCCATCTAAAGTTTTCATAAATTTCATATTTTTATTTATTTTTTTATATCATTTTGTTTACTACTTTTTTTTAACCGAATTTTCATGAATTTTGATCATTTCTTAAAATTTCTAAAACCAGTTATATTTGATGAAAATGACACATGTTCATTTCATTTATGATACGTTCATTAGCAAAATCAGAACATAATTTGCTAAGAAAAAGCTAAACTGAACCAGTTAAATGCATCAAAACAAGCTCAAGGGTCAAATGACCCTGAATGGTACAATTAATAGGTGTAAGTCTTTTTGGCACTTCCCTCGATGGAAAGAAAAAAGTAATAATGCAAAACTGTAGTTAAGAGAAAGTTATGAATTTATATTACTAGCTTTTTTCATTTTTAGTGCACTTAAAATTAGTGTTCCTCCACATTCAAAATTGAAAAAGGGTCAAATGTCCCCTGCCGAAACGTTTAGTGTTAAACTTTTATGAAATAGACCAATTTTATTAAACAGAAATTAAAATCTCTCATTGCGACATATTAGCAAATGTCAGAAAAAAAATTATAGTCGACATTAATGATGAAAATTAAGGACAAAAATTATATATAAAATTATTATTAGAATAGCTGCCATTGTAAAAGAAAATATAAAAAACAAATTAATTAAAGAATTTGAAGCACAATATAACTTCTCAGCAGGACTAAGACAATCAAAGAAGTTTATTCGCTATATCGACCTCAAACGAGTGGATGAGTTGTTAAATCTGACTAAACAACAAATTAAGTAGACCATTGGAATATTCACTGGACATGGTAAATTTAGATACTACCTTAAGAAAATAAAGATTAGAGATGATGACACATGCAGATACTGTCTAGAGAGCCAAGAAACTTCAGAGCATTTACTGTGTGACTGTGATGCACTTATGTACAAAAGATTATGTACAAATTTGTAATTAGTATACTGAACTGAACTGAAATAAATAACTGTTTTACAAAAAAAAAAAACAAATTTTCAAGGAATATTACTTGAGCCCATCCGACATTGATGGATACAAACTTTCAAAAGTTTATGAATTCGTAGACAAAATTGGAATACTGAAAGAAGCTGATTAGAATAGGTTGTAAGCCTAGTAGCTTACAACTCTTGGGCATTTCTCGATTTTTATCGAGGAGACCACAATACTCTTTGAGACCGCGGTGGTGCTCTTGTAAAACCTAACCTAACCTAACCTTCTGAAAATTTGAACGAATTTTTTGTAATAATTTTTTTGATTTTTTTCATTTGACCACTGTTTTAGTAGTAAAAAATTTTTTGAAAATTAATACCTTCTGGAAAAAAGTCCCTACAAAATTAGCGAACCGGTACCCCCGATTTTTACGTGACATCGCTGATTATCTGTTACGAAATTTTGTATGCACAAAATTTAAGAAAATAATAATTTTAAGCACAAGAGATATATTTTTCGTAAGATTTTGCAGAAATTACTCTTTAAAACGTAAAAAGTACTCTTTCACATTTGAATTACAGAGTTTTCAATTTTTGAAATGTGATATTTTGAGAAATACATGTCGAAGAAAAAATTCTAAATATGTTTTGGAAACAATAGAAAAATATCTTCAAGAATTTTATACAACATTTTAATTTTTTTATACAAATAATAAGAAATTGATGCAAATCAAACAATATTGCTGAACACTCATGCTTTTGTTGATTCATACAGAAATTTTGAATGGAATTCAAGGATATATATGTATCTTTCCAGGAAAACTATAGCCAACTTATTTAGTCCCCAGGGGGCTGTCGGCAGTGGGCAAAATGACTAAAAATGCACTTTTTTTATTTTCACTGCATGTAAAGGAGAAAATTATAACTTTCTTCGATTGAATCATGCCAAACTTAAAATTGATGACAAAAAATTGAACAAAAAAAACACACAGTGCTCCGAAAAGGCTGAAAATGGACTAAATCGCATTTTCTTGCTTTTTTTGTTAGTTTACGCATTGTATTAATGATTTTAAAATGTGTGTGATTATATGTGTCTGTTTCTCTGAGAATAAAACCAGTCCATTTCTAGTCACAGTGGGCCTTTTCGGAGCACTGTGTATAATTTTTGTTCAATTACTTACCACCAATTTTAAGTTTGAACATCGCTAGGCATACTTCAATCGAAAAAAGTTATAATTTTCTCCTTTACATGCAGTGAAAATAAGAAAAAGTGCATTTTTAATAATTCTGCCGACTGTGGCGAGCCCCCCCCTGGGGACTAAATGAGTTGGCTATAATTTTTCTGGAAAGACAAATATATCTCCTTGAATTTTATTCAAAATTTCAGATCTCTAGCTTTTAAAACTTCGGAATATTTAATTTTGTCCAAAAAAACCATTTTTTTCCTAGTGTGCGCCATTTATAAAAAAAGCTCTGATTTTAATTTTTGCTAATGTGAACATATTTTGTAATGAAAAATTCCAAATTTTACCATTTTGAGAGTAGCTTTTGATTTAAAATTAATTTTTATCTATCGTGTCTTAATGGAATTAGTAAAGAGATCTTTTCCTTCTCAAAATAGTAATATATTCTTAGATTTCCTTTTTAAAAATAAATTCAAAAATATCCTAAAATTTAAATAAACAAACTGTAGATTAAAGAGTGCGTCATTTTGAAACTTTCATCAAAAAAAAATTAAATTTAATGCGTTCAAAACATTTGAATAATGCAACGCACCTGTATGAATCAGCAAAAACCATATTATTTGGCTTGCATAAATTTTCTTATTATTTGTATAAAAAAATTAAAACTTTTGCTCTTAATTCTTTGTTATTAAAAAAATTAAAATGTTGTTTAAGATTCTTCTTCTGTTGTTTCCAAAACATATTTAGAATTTTTTCTATGACATGTATTTCTCAAAATATCACATTTTAAATGGTTATATTGAAAGCCCCAAATACAAGTCACTGTACTTTTTGATCCTCTATCGATCTGTATACTCATCAACGACTCTTCCTTTGGAAAAATTTTCAGGAAAGTCTAAGAACCGACCTGGATTTCACAAAAAGCCCTCACAGCGTCCTCGGAAAAGTCCAATCGAAAATGCGACATATGAGAATCTGAATTTTTTGATTTTCTATCGATTTGTATACTCATCAACAACTTTTCCTTAGAAAAAATTTTTAGGAAAGTCTAAAAATGACCTTCATTTTACAAAAGCCCTCTCAGGACCCTCTGGATGGTTATATCGAAAAACCCAGATAAAAGTCACTGTACTTTTTGATCCTCTTTCGATCTGAATACTCATTAACGACTTTTTTCTTGGTATAGAGATTAACCACAACACAAATTTTGCAATAGATATAACACCATTTTTTTGCCATTTTTTGTCTATCCTGCATTTAAAAATACAATTTAAATAATATTAAAACACTATTTTAATTGTATTATAATTGTATATTTTTCTTCATTTTTAAATGTCCGTTTTATGATTTTTAATGACGAACGAAAATGCATTTTATGTACATAAAATATGTATTTAAAACACAAAAATATTTACTCAAACATGTATTTATTCACAAATGTATATTAAAAAATTTCGAATTTTAGCATACTTTAAGGAAAAAAAAAATGCATAGAGAACATACGTAATATGTATATACTTTAGTACAAAAAATGAATAGAACATTAAATTAATTATAAGGAAGTCAAAATTTGTTACAGCTCTGATTATTAAATGCCTCTTGATATTTTCAAATGTGATAAGTTGGAAAACTTCTTTCAACGTCAACTGAATATAAGGGTACAAATTTAAATTACGAAATCTGATATGAATTCAACGATAAAGCTTCGTTTACCTTAATTTCCATCCCATCTAAAATTTTACAGATAATTTGCTTTTATCTAAATCAAGATTTTTTTTTTAAAACAGCAAAAATTTTGATTTGATTTGTGTTCCAAGTAAACTCGTTTCTTTTTCAATTTTAAATAGTAAATTATTTTAAATTTTTCTGTCAATAAAATATCTATTTTCTTCAATTTTTTTATCGTATCAAGAATAAAAAAATTGCTAATAGATAAACTAAATTACTTTCAACAACTTATAAACATATTTTGAAACTACCATCAAATATGGATTTTAGGAACGAAATATGTAAAAATATGTAATCATGGGCGGAAATTGTATTTATTTCAAAATATGTAAAAATATGTAAAATCAAATCGATGCCAAAAGTCTTCAAATGTTGTTAAACGGATTAGTATTTAATTAATTTGTTTGAAATATAAACAGAAAAAAACATGTATTTAAATATTTTAGTTAACTCTAATTATAAATTATAATGATAAATAATTATTGTGTGTGTGCTTTTAGAGTCTGAAAGCATTTGGAATTAGATCCATTCGTGTGTTATTATTATAGAATAGATTCGAATTAAGAGAATGATTAATTATAATGATAGTATGAAAAAATATTTACCAGGTTCACCTATTGGTCCTTTTAATCCTGGATGACCAATATCACCTTTCACACCTGTACAGAAAAAGAAGTAAAAAATTTATTTATTTTAAATTTATTTTATGTTTTTACCTTGTGCTCCAGGAAAACCTTGTAGTCCTTGTTTACCAGGTATACCCTAAAATATAATAATGTATTAAAAAAAATCAATCTAGTAGGTCTTTTGTTTACTGTACATCATTTTGTATATTCTAAATTACCTTGAATATCAACGCGTGCAGACATATTGTAACGTAAATAAATCTAATACCGTAACGTACATAGTTCTAATATACGACGTCTGCTCAGAACACCATAGTCTCTGTACGGTAATCGTATATTAGAATTATTTACGTTACAGTATTTTTCTTAATAAAAGTTGTATGACTAATAAGACTTCAACTATTCATAGGATTTCTCATGTAAAGTATAGATTTTTTGACTACTAGAAAATGCGTTCCAATGAGACTAAGAGGTTTGATAGATATGATTTCAAGTGAGCAGACTATGTAGAAATTAGTAATCGTTTGAGTGCCTTGAATTTTGACTTTGATGGTGATATTAATATTATTGTTAATAATTATGATCTTTATGGAATTTTGGATGATTTTGTCCCTACAGTATCAGTTAAGAAACTGAATTGTGCTCGGCACCTCCATAAACCCCTTAGGATGCTACGAAATAGGAGAAAAAGGGCTTTTGAGCGTAGACACCTCTCTATTGTTCAACATAGAAGATTTTTGGCACTTAGTAATAAATTTGAGGTCGATTAAATGACCGCTAGAAGGAATTTTGAGAGGAAATTGCTGGTGAATGTTACTAAAGACCCTAAAAGTTTTTGATCTAGTATTAATGAGATCAAAAATGGTAGAGGAATATTCTTCTTTCATAAGAAAGAACTTGAAGAATAATGACCAGATAGACTCTATTTATACAGATTTTAGAAAGGCTTGATAAAGTTGACCACAACCTTTCAATATTTAAATTGCGTAAATATGGCTTTAGTGGTTCTGTTTTTAAGTGGTTTACTTATTATTTGTCTAATCGTAAGCAGGCAGTTAAATTTGTTGATGAAATTTCAGATTTTGTTTCTATTTCTTCTGGTGTTCCTTAATGTAGTGTTCTTAGACCCATTTTGTTTCTAATTTTTATCAACGACTTGCCTAAGCTCATGCGCGATTGTGATGACCTTAAACTTTTTAAGAAAATTCAGAAGATTGAAGACGCTTCGCAGTTGCAAATAAATTTGGATATTGTCTATGATTGGTATGGGAAAAATAGGATTAAAGTAAAAAATCACAGTCCAAAATTAACTTCAGTAGAAAAGACATTTTCATTTGATTTTGGACTGTGATTTTTATTTATTGTTTTTGAATGTTAATTCACTAACACTCAAAATCAAGCAATACATAAAGCACATTCCTTTAAGAGATGAATATGATGTGAATGAAAATTTGTGTTATATGAGAAAAATTTTTCCTGTACGACTTAGATATAAGGTGTCTTAGGCAAAGTTGTTCAGATTCATGTAGAAAAAATTTTGGCATAAAAATTTTCCATTTTCCCGGAAATTTTTGGAATTTTCCACCTGTTCACCCTATTTTTTTGTATGGGCACCCTATATTTTTTTGATTCATAAACGATCCCACGGTGAATACGAACATAAGTCTAGAACATACTTTGGGTCTCAGATGAACCGTTTGGGCCATACGCGATCTCAAAGAAAAGGAGCGACTACTATAGAACACTTGTAATTAAGAGATGAATGTGATGTGAATGAAAATTTGTGTTATATGAGAAAAATTTTTCCTATACGACTTAGATATAGGGTGTCTTAGGCAAAGTTGTTCAGATTCATGTAGAAAAAACTTTGGCATAAAAATTTTCCATTTTCCACCTGGTCACCCTATATTTTTTTGATTCATAAACACTCCCACGGTGAATACGAACATAAGTCTAGAACATACTTTGGGTCTCAGATGAACCGTTTGTGCCCTACGCGATCTCAAAGAAAAGGAGCGACTACTATAGGATACTTGTAAAAAGGGAAAAGTAAAATTTACTTTGTATATATTATTGGTTCATTTGATTTGGAAAAGAAATCCATTATTCGTGACTTAGGGGTGATTTTTGATGAGAAGTTGTCTTTCAAGCCCCACATGGACAAAATAATTAATAGTTCTAAATCTGTTTTTGGGTTTGTAAAGAGAAGAGCAAAGATTTTTAATGACCCTCATATTACTAAAACATTGTATTGCTCGTTAGTCCAATCCATTGTTGAATATGCCTCCGTTATATGGGCACTTTATACCATGAATTTTATTGACAAAATAAAGAGTTTGCAAAAAAAATTTCTTCTTTTTGCTTTAAATCCCCTTGGTTCCATAGGTTTTGAACTCCCTTCTTATAAAAGTCGTTTGCTGTTATTAAACATGGCAACACTTAAAAATTGTAGGATACTTGATTTTGCTTCGCTTGGCTTTCACCTGCAGAGAAAGAAAATTAAGGTTGAGAATCTGACTAACAGACTTGTAACTAGGACTATGAGCTACAATTTAAGACACCATAGACCTTTGCAACAAAAGATTCAAAGAAGTAACTTCCAAGCTAGCGACCCTATTGATAGGACAAAAGGATTCTTTAATAAATTTGTTAATTTGTATAATGAAGAAATAAGTAGGGAGACATTTAGGGCTAGAATTAAGAACAAACTTAAGACAATTTACAATGTTAATGATATGTAATGTTCGAAAAAATTTAATGTGAATAATTTTGTAAATTTGACTGTCAATAAAATAAATAAATAACTGTTTTATCTGAAATATTTAAGGGTACATTAAAAATAAATACTTATTTAGTACTTATTGAATATTTACGCGCGCTTTATGCATTGTATAACTCCTTATAATTTTACGTATGTGTATAGATAGCGGAAAAATTATAACGCGCTCTGTACGTAAATTATAAGGAATTATACCTTGCATAAAGTAGTAGTTAGTGATTTAGATATTTAATAGTTTGATTGTTTTATTAATTGTTTTCTTTTACTTTTACAGTGGTATACACTTAAGTTGAAGAGATAAATAATTTATAAATTACTACAATATTCTACAAATTAGCGAAAAGGGAGCCGCAGCGACTATAGTTTTCAAACACTGTGGACAATAACACTGGACAAAAAAATAAAAAAACTTTGGCTACTGGCAAATCCTTTTACAGTCTTAAAGTACATAAAAAATTGGCGTTCACAGAAACTCTTTATCTCTACTAATCTTTTATAATAATTTTTTGAATTTTCTTCTATTTTTCTTCAAATTATGTTGAAATTAGAAAAACATAAATGTTTTACAAACATAATTTGTTATATTTTACTATAATATCCTAATTAAAGTTGTTTTATTTTTCAATTTTGAATGTTTTACACCAGTGTTTACTCCAAATAAATTCAAATTATAACTAAAAATGACTAGAAAAACAAACTTTGGACTAATATTTTGTTCATTTATTTATTTATTCAGTGCCAAGTACTGGCAGAAAATTATTACAAAAATTTTTACAAAAAATTTTAAGTACAGAAATTTATTTAATTTAATTTTAATCTATGGATGAAAACAGCTCTGCTAGGATTATCCTCAATCAAGGTCGATACATCATTAAAAGATCTTGCAATCCTACTAAAAGGTTCATTAAAAGTGTAGTTCCGTTGATGAAATGGAACTTGTAGGAGTCTTCGTCTTCTCAGATTTTGTGGAGCAGGTTGATTATGAATAATTTTATTGCAGAGTATGTCACATTTTATATTTTTATGCATCAGATCATAGCAAAACGTGATGTCAAATCTTCTTCGTCTTGCGTGTAATGTTTCCATATCAAGAAGTTTAAGTCTTGCTTCATATGTTGGTAAGACATAAGTGTCTCTCCTCCACCCAAGGTTTCGTAGGGCGAATAACAAGAATTGTTTTTGTACTGATTCAATTCTTGAGGAATTTACAGTACCAACCATGTTCCAAACAACTGAAGCATATTCAAGTTTCGATCTCACCAAAGAACAGAATAACAGTTTAGTTACATATGGATCCTTAAATTCTCTGGAGCGGCGTTTTACAAATGCCAAAGTTTTACGGCTGTTATATGTAATTTTATCAATATGGTCGTTAAAATTTAGTTTGGAATCCATTGTCACTCCAAGGTCAATCACTGTATCGACTCTTTTCAACACTGTGTTTGCAATTTTGTAGTCGGTTATTATTTTTTTACTTTTTTTACTAAAAGTAATCACATTGCATTTATTGATGTTTAAAAACATTAAGTTTTTTTTACACCAATGACTAACATAGTTGATGTCTTCTTGTATCACCAAAGTATCGCTTTCATCATTCACAACTTTGAATATTTTCATGTCATCAGCGTACAACAAGTATTTACAGTTTTTTAAATTTACTACAAGGTCATTTATGAATATATTGAATAAAACTGGACCAAGATGACTTCCTTGAAGAACACCGGATTTGACGTTCATGGTGTCAGAAAGTGTTCCATTAATTCTTATGACCTGGGTTCTGTCACTGAGGTAAGAGATAATCCAATTCAATAAGACTCCTATTATTCCAATTTTTGATAGTTTTATTCCAAGTAAGTGATGGTTTACTTTGTCAAACGCCTTTGAGAAGTCAGTATATATAGCATCAACTTGATTATGACTTTCCATAGATAGTAAAAGATGTGAAGTGTAGTAGGTCAAATTTGTAGCAGTAGAGTGCCCTTTTAAGAACCCATGTTGGTGTGGATCAATTTTTCCAATTAAAAATTGTGTTATATGACTTGTAACGATTTTTTCAAATAACTTAGGCAGTGCACTCAGAATCGCAATTCCTCTATAATTTTCAACTTTAGATCGATCACCTGATTTAAATATTGGTGTAATGCAAGATGATCTCCAGTTGCGAGGAAAATATCCTTGTCTTAGCGAATTGTTGAATATGACAAGTAAAGGATCAACAATATAGTCAGCAACTTTTGATAAGAATGATGAAGAAATACCATCAGGTCCAGGTCCTTTATTTTTGTTAAGATTTTTTAATTCAATTAATAAGCTTTCCCTTGATATGGTTATATTGGTCAAGGATTCAGAAATGTTCAGGATATCATCAAAGTCATTTTCATTCACAGTGGCTGGTTTTTCATAGACAGTTTCAAAAAAATTTTTAAACATATTACAGATGTCTTGGGTATTATGTGCAGAAGTGTCATTAAAGCTCATGGAGCTTGGGTATCCTTTGACTTTCCTTTTATAATCAAGACACTTCCAGAATTTACGTGGATTCTGTTGTAGTTTAGATGAACAAGTTTTAACATATGTTTCATATGCACATTGATCATAATTTTCAAATATTTCTTTACTTTGTAAGTAAGTGAGTTTACATTCATCAGTCATTTTGCCTCTCCATCTTTTATAATCTCGATTTCTTTTGTTTTTTAATCGAAAATAAGTTGAGTCATGCCAAGGTGCAGAGTTACGAATAGTATTTATTTTTTTCGGAACATTGTTATCTATTGCGATGTTAAGAGTTTGAATAAAAGAGTCTGCAAGTTGATCTACATCAAGCCTTTCATCAAATTTTAGATCATTTAAGTATGAGAAAATCCCATCATAATTTGCATTTTCGTAATCCAGAACTGTTGTTGATGTTATTGTTACTGGAAGGTCATTATTGGAATATAAATATTTCAGTTCAATGCATTTGTGATGAATGCTCGATTTATTAAAAATCGAATCCACTTGAGTTATTTCAAAATCGTCAAATGCGTTAGTAAAAATGAGGTCTAAAACATTACCAGCCTCATTTTTTAGATCACAAATCTGTACCAATCCTTGATCAGCAAATATTTGAAGAACATTTTCTTGCAATTCAGTCGAAATATTACTAGGAACAAAAAAACAGTCCTCGTCGTCAATTTTGTCCCATTTAAGGCCAGGTAAATTAAAATCACCAAAAATAAAACATGTATCATCAGGGTTCATTTGATTAAAAACTTGAGTTGCTTTTTGAATATATTCATAGTAATGATCAGATATTTGATCTTTTTTAAGGTAAAAACAGCCAATAAAAATGTTTTTACCATTCATCTCTATTTTGATCCAGCATTGTTGAGAGGCATGAATGTTGACACCGGATAAATCTAAATTAATTACAGAACACGAAATTGATGATTTAGTTGCTATTAATACTCCTCCACCACGACCATCATTTGGTCTATCAAGACGACAGATTTGCCATGAAGAGGATGCAATTTCTTGGTCAAGGTGATGAGGTCGAAGCCAGGTTTCAGTAAAAATTACTACGTCATATGTACAGCTTTCTAATATTCTATTTACTACAGTCAAGTGAGATGTCATTCCAGACATATTTTGATAATAAAAGTTAACCTCTTTTTTGAGGTTTGTCAGTAGCGTTGAAAATTTTGGTTTTGGTTAAAAGGTCGACGTTGCCCTTTTAAATTCTGATCATTTTGGTTTCGATAACGTTGATTTGATGTTTGATTTTGTTCATTGAAGTTCTTTTCGCGACCAGTTGTCCATTTTCTCGGCACTACTCCTTCAGGCCAGCTACTTCTGTTTAGTAGAATATTTAAGTCAGATCTTAAAACTCTTACTTTAAAATTCAAATAGCGAAGTTCCGATCTTCTTTTGTCGTAGGGCACAATTAGATGACAGCTATGTTCTTTTATATTAAGCTCCGTCTTGATGTATTTTGATAATTTACCTTCATTCATAAAAGTTGGCAAATTCGTTAAATAAATCAGTTCGTATTTTGATTCCGATTCAGGTCTGTTTTTAGGTTGTTGAGACCTTCTAACTTCAGAATCAAATTGAACTTTTTTTGATTTTGTTTTATTTTTTCTTTCAACTAATATGAATTTATTTTCTTTTTCAAGAAGTTCATAACGATTATCATCCTTTGCAGTTTTTTTTACTGTATTTTTATCATTCTTGGATTTATTCTTAATCATTGTAGATGTTGTTGTAGTTGTTGTTAAAGTTGTGTTTGTAGAAGAATTATTATTAATGGTGTTGTTAACAAGTGAGATTGTACTGCTGTTGTTTAATATCGGTGATCCAGCTTCCGACAATTCATCATTAATAGATGTAAATGGACCTAGTGCCAAAGTAGCATCCCGTGCAGAGTAATTAATATAATCCTCGCATTCATTATTGATCGTTCGAGTTTGATGTAGGTCAGTTATAGAGCTTTGCAAATGACTTATTTCTGTTCTCAAAGCTGTAAATTGTTCTTGAAAGTCGCTCTTTAATTCATTTTTCATGGTGTTTATAAAATCAGACATATCACGTTTAACAATATTCCTTGAAACATTGGTAAATTTACCATCTATTTCTGAAAGCAAGTCATCAACAACGTTTCTTATATATGTGTTATTTTTTTTAATTGCTTCATCCATACTTTTATTTACTTCAGACCGCCATAGATTTGAATCACTATTCATTCCATCGATGTAGTCAGTGATGGCCACATAATTAACGTTGATTCGTTTTACGATGTCATCAACGCTAATAATTGGAAACTTATCGATGTTATCACGAATTTCCGTCAATACCGAAAACAAACCAGTGCAGTCATCACATACGTAGTTTTTGTTGACAAAATCTGCTAATGAAGAAGTATTCCACAATCTCGGGAGTCCTATGCAAACTGGATGAAACGATTTTTTACATGGACCCTTGCACTTCACACGAATATCATTTGCAATTCCAATTTTTATATTGCAATTATCGTTGCACATAGTCATTATTAAAAATTTATATTTTATACGAGGTCAATACACTCGCGCGTCAGCAAAAATAAATATAAAAAAATTATTTTACTAAAAAACACGTCTATACGCGACGATGGTCAATAAAAAACTCGATATATGAGGTTATTTATTTTTTTGTTGTGCATGACTTAATGGTAGTCTGGCTCAAATAAATCACTCATTTTGTTCTGTTAAGTTGTTTCTTGTAATATAATCTAAAATGTTTTCTTGAACCACTTTTTGGGTTTTCATACAAAAAATTGAAGTTTTCATGCAAATCAATGCTTTTTAATGTATTTGCCATTTTTAAAGGGCTCAACTTAATTTGTATTTTTGTATGAAATTGAATTTGTATGAAAATATATATAAAATATTCAAAATTGAAAAAAAAGACAACTTTAATTAGGATATTATAGTTAAATATAACTAATTATGTTTGTAAAACATTTTTTTTTTCAAATTTCAACATAATTTGAGAAAAAATAGAGGAAAATTCAAAAGATTATTAAAAGAGTTTCTGTGAACGCCAAAAATTTTTATTTTTTATATACTTTAAGACTGTAAAGGATTTGCCAGTAGCCTGAGGTTTATTTTTTGTCCAGTGTATTTTTTTGTTTAGAGCTAGAGGAATCATTCACTAATATTAAATCAAGAATCAATAAGGTGTCATTCTTTTGATCTAATATTACTGTGGACAATATGTGATCAAATGCTTTGAATTTCGAAGAAATTGAAGCTACCATGAATTTGGCCATTTTTGCTATTTGTTTTAAATTTTTATGATTTTATACAATTACTAGAAAATTTTTTATTCAAACTTTTTTTATTTTCGAAATTTTACTTTTTAGTGCAAATATGAAAAAAGTTCTATGAACAATAGCTTTTTGTAATCGTTTGTTATTTGCACTAAAATCATGAAAACCTAAATAAAAAAATAAAAATTCAACTTCTTCGAAATCCAAAGCTTGAATACTATCGTCCGTGACGTGCTGTATAACTTTATAAGGGCGCATTCCATCATAATTTGTCCACTGTTTTTGAAAATCATGCTGTGGCTTAATTTTCGGTATATTATCTTACCTGTATACCTGGCTCGCCTCTTAAACCATCGATACCTCTTAATCCAGGAGGGCCTTGAACGCCTAAAAATTCACAATATTGAAACATTATTATTTATTCAATGATTTTTTGTGGTTTTCCTTTTAGTAAAGAGATCATTATTTATTTATTAAGAAAATAAAAGTATCCTCAGCTCTGTAACTTTATGAAAAATACTCGGTTAAAATGAAGAGTAAACAACATGATACAAAAAAAATAAAAATAAGAAATTTATGAATTCTTTAGATTATATAGGGTTTCTTACATGTTTTGGGACATAGCAGTTTTTGGACACATCAAGAGTTTTAAAGAATTTATCAATGAAAATTAATATTTTTTAACGAAACAAAGAGTGTGAAAGATAATTCAGAATCTGTACTGCAACACTGAAAAGGTTTATAATCGTATAATTGTGGGAAAAAAATACTTTTTTCTTTAAAGGAAAAATAATGTTCACCTCTCTACATCAAAATAAGTATATGACTGTTCTTCGTTATGTTGAACTTAAATAAGTAAAGGCATTTTTGTCTATTTCGCCTCATATTTTCACATCAGATGTAAGTAGATTTTTGTAATTGTTCTGGAGAGCTTAGAAACGTTTTATGAATTAATTCCAACGCATTCCAATATTATGATTCACAATCCTTAAGAATCACCTCAAAAAAAAAATTTCTAATATCAGGAACAACGGTCACTTTGCAAAATTTGCAAACTAAATTTTTGATTTTTTTTCTTAAAACTCATAATGAAACATATAAAACTGTGAAATGTATCAGTTATTTGCTTATAGTTGTATTTTTATGAAGGTTCTCTCCATTTTCCTAAATGGTTGCCCATTAAAGCCCTCATTATTTGAGGTTTTTGCTTTGGTCATATTAACCTTGATTTAAGCCTTACTTTAACCTTATTATACTTAAATCGCATAAGAAAAACAAGATCTACAAATTTTTTTTTCAAAAATCGTAATTAAATGGAACTAAGCCCTAATATTTTGCACAAAGATGCGCATTGTGATGCTGATCTCAAATCCCTATTGAGCGGCGCACAAATATTAACCCTTGGAGAAGGTTTTTGTGAAGGAATAGAAGAAAAAAATCAATTTTTGTATTTTCTGTATATTTTTATTTTAACTAACCCATATCAGTTAAAAAATTATTTCCTCCATGGAAAATTATTGTTTTGGAAATCCGTATCATTTTAAATTCATTTCGATAAAAATTTGAATTGACCGTTTTTTTAAACATATTTGAAAAAAATCAGAAAGTATCAAATATGATACGGCATTTTTTGGAGCCAAATTAATTTATTTTAATAATTTGTTTTCATCCAATTTTTTGAGATTTGTGCCTACCTATAACTTGACTAATTTATCCATATTATCAATTTTTTTGTTTCCAAATTTTAAGGAAATATATGACAAGATTTGAGGATATGAAAAAAGTTTGCAACTCGATGATTGTATATTAAATTTTAAAACACTTATATTATCATTTTTAATATATTTTTAATGCCAAACGACAAAAAACACTTTAAATAAACTTTTGTATTAATTTATTATTGTCTAAAAATCTAAATGTTCACCATATATCAAGGTTACCGTATCATATTTGCTACAAAAACTGTCTAAGGGTTAAGGCTGCTACAATTTTTCTCCTACTCATAAAATAATGAAAACCATTGAATACCAAGAAAATATTTGAGATCTTAAATTTTTCAAATTTTAAAAACAGTTTTATTGAATATTTTGTTAATTTTGACATGCAGAGAATCCGAAACTTACTGATTTTGCTTGCTTTTTAAGAAGAAAATAAATTTTCATTTGATTTTAAACTGTGATTTTTTTTTATGTTTGTTTTTCTACATGATTTTACTTTACATAAGTGCTACAGAGGATTTCGTCATTTTTGCCTTCTTAAACAATTTAATATTCCAAACATGATAAAAACTAAAATAATTTGTTCTTATAATAAAAATTTGATTACCTGTGTCCCACCTTGAATATTCATTTGATTAATAATGTATTGTATTAATTAATAATAAAAATACAACTAAGATGGACAATTGGAATATTCACAGGTCACGGGAAATTTAGATACCATCTAAAAAACATCAACCTAACGGAGTACCTGCAATCTGCAGGTATTGTGATAACGACATAGAAATGGCAGAGCACATATTATGTGATTGAGAAAAATGGGAAAGACTAAGAAATCACATCTTCGGAAATGGTCACCCGGATCCGGCTGATTTTCGAGGATTTGATCTAGGTCTATTGCTAAAATAATTAAATTGATTGGACTGCTAATAGAATAGACACTTGCAACCAATAGGTCGTTGAAACAGGCATGTACACTGACCGTTGCAGGCAAGAACGACGCACCTACAAAAACTACAAACTGAGATATTTGCAGTTTTGTATTTTTGATCAGTTTCTGCTCTGTAGCTCAAGCTCTATTTAATATTTTTAGAAATCAATGGTCATATACTAAAGGTAGTTACATCCTTTAAATATTGTAAGAATTTTTTTTTCATTTTTTTGAGCCTTATTAGGCTCAAAAGGACGTTGCATGCAAGAAAGACGCATATCAATGTTTTTTCTATCAATTTCTATAAATTCCTCGTTAAAATGTACAATATTTGCACGACTATAAGAACATTTATGAATAGATATGTTAATATTAATGTTATAAGTTTTTTTAGCCCAAAATTCGCAATAGACATGCGGGCTCTGTGGATTATTCTTTGTTTGATAATTTTTCGAATATAAGTAAGAAAATTATTGTTCCAAAGCGATGTGAGAGATATCAGGAAATATAAATCGTATTTAAATCGAAAATAATTCCAATTCTACAGATTTTTTACTTGATGTGGAGCCACCCGATGGCTCTGAGAGGGCTTTTAATATAAATTTGGTTGGTTTTTTTCCCAAACACAATGGTGTTGATGAGTATAAAGAACTATAGAAACTTCAATTTTTCAACCACAGTCAGTTTAGGTGTTAGTTTGGACCCTCCAAATGGCACTGAGAGACTTTTTCATAATTTTGGTCGATTTTAGGGCTTTTTTGACAAATTTTTCTATGCTAAATTCGTTGTGTGTGTTTATACAGATAGTAGAGAAATCTGGCGAATTCTATTTGGGTTTTCCATTTGACCCATCAGATAACGCTAAAATGGGGGTTTGAGAACTGGTTTGTGATTTATTCATAGAAGAGATTGAAAAACATTAATGAGCTTCAATATTTGAAACATTATAAGATTTAGATTAGTCGGTTTAGCATACCGACTTGTCTAGCAATTAAAAGAAATCAATTATTATCTAATCAATTTCAGTTTTCTAGTATTTCACCTAATGACTCAAAATTAAGTTAGATCCCACAAGCACACTACCACTATCTTCAATTAGTCAGATTTTCCTTGTAATGGGCTTAAAAATATAGATATTTATATGATATGCGTCTTTTATGCCTGCAAATATGAATATGCGTCGTTTTAACATGCAATTTCTCGAAAACTGCGAAAATTGAGCCATCAAAAGTCAGACTTCGTGGAACAAAAAAATTTTTTTTTCGAAGCCAAATGCTTTGATATGACCAAAAATGTAGGTGCGTCGTTCTTGCCTGCAGGAGCAGATCTGGGCTGTATAGTCAAGTACGTACAAAATAGGACTTTAGTCCGAGGTGGACGCCTTTTCATATCTAATCTAATCTAACAAAATTAAAATTGTTGCGAAATTTATAAAACAAAAAAAGTCAACACAAGATTTTTCTGCACACATACTTTTCTGCACAAAAAAAAGTTTGAAGAAAATAAGTAAAAATTCACTGATCTTTTTTTATGGAAAATGGGTATGATACCCTAAATATCTGTTTGGACCCCACAATAACTTTGAAGATATTTGTTTCAATAAAATTAATGACAACTCATGTCGTACTCAAGGGCGGCTTAAAGCGTAATGTGAGCGTAAAAAAAATTACGCTCTTTACGCCTGCTTTATGCAAGGTATAATTCCTTATAATTATACGTATATGTATAGATAGTGAAAAAATTATTACGCGCTCTGTACGTAAATTATAAGGAATTATACCATGCATAAAGTAGTAGTTACGGTCACGGTAATTTTGTTTTATTTAAACTTTTAGTTGTATTAATTGAAATTTTGGATATATTAGTAAAAAAAAGTCAATAAACAGTGCAAGAACTGAGATATAAGAAAGAATTTTCTTGCTCTTTCTTATTCAAATTCACAATATTAAACTCTCTTTTGACAATATTTTCACACCAACAATTTTTTTGTCAGGAATTCGAAAATAAATATCCTTTATATAAAATTCTTGAGATTTTAGACAAATAAGGACATCACAAATCTCATAATAATTTCGCGTTCCTCCCTTATTGTTTTTTTTTAAACATAAACTAGCGGAATATATTTTTTTTGTATATTTCTATTTCTTTTTCTTCGATTCCTAGCTAGTACGCTACCATTACAATTCTTTTTCTATAGATACACATACAGAAGCCACAACATTTTGTATGTGAAATTCACAAGTGTCAACATGATTTCTAGTTTATTGATTTTGGTGGTTACGAACGATGAAAGTAAAATATTCAAATGCTTGAAAATTTCTTTGTAAAACTAAAAAATTATTCAAAATTTTTTAAAATTTCCAGGAAAGTTTACATAATTCCAGCTATGATTCCAGTTTAAAAATATAATTTTTTTTTTGAAATTTCGTGAGCGTAAATTTTTAAGCTCACCATACAAAATTTTACTCTCACTTTACGCTCCTTAGGCGACTCTGGTCGTACTGTTGCAGTTGGTTATTGCGCTTAAATCTCGACGTTGTCTGAACAAAACATCTTTTTTAAAATTTCCAGGAAAGTTTACATAATTCCAGCTATGATTCCAGTTTAAAAATATAATTTTTTTTTTGAAATTTCGTGAGCGTAAATTTTTAAGCTCACCATACAAAATTTTACTCTCACTTTACGCTCCTTAGGCGACTCTGGTCGTACTGTTGCAGTTGGTTATTGCGCTTAAATCTCGACGTTGTCTGAACAAAACATCTTTTTTAAAAAGGTTCAGACTTGAAACAAGTTTTAACCTGGCTCTGGAACTGTTTCGGCTTTGCCAGAACCGTCTCTTGCAAAAAATTAACTATTAAAAAAAAATTAACTACAGTCTAAGTCCCCAAATTCGATAAACGTCAAAAACAAAAGTGTACGAAAAGTGTGCACTGAGGTTCCTAAATTCGACACGTCGAAAAACGTAAACTAACATGAAGCAAATTACTTAAATAGTATTTTTTATAAAATTAACATGTTAAATATGAGTAAAGGCAGAAAAATTCCGGTTAAGCATCAACAGAAAAATGAAAATTACCAAGATATAGGTAAAATTTTCCGTGTAATATCAATACAAAGTATTAAACCTCCGGAGTTAAAAAAGAAGCTATTTCTGTGGTTCTTCTCGAGTAACGTGATCTGAAAAAGCCTATTTCGAAATTGATTTTACAACGAAAAGCGGTGCCATTTCACAAATTGATGTGTAAAATACCTGAATGCAAAAAAAAAAACAAATATCGAAATGATAAAAAATCTACTTATTTGTTAAAAATCAAATTGAATAAGTACGAAAATATACATATTTAACCAGAAAATATGTCTTTTTATTAGTTTTTATGCTTAAAACAATTAGATTTTATTTTATTTTGTAAGAAAAACACTTATTTTATTATGTCGAAAGTGAGAGCTCTGTCGAATTGAGTGACCGTCGAATTTGGGGACTTAGACTGTATATCGGAAGAGGATGATTGATACAACAAAAAAAAACAAATATCGAAATGATAAAAAATCTACTTATTTGTTAAAAATCAAATTGAATAAGTACGAAAATAAACATATTTAACCAGAAAATTTGTCTTTTTATTAGTTTTTATGCTTAAAACAATTAGATTTTATTTTATTTTGTAAGAAAAACACTTATTTTATTATGTCGAAAGTGAGAGCTCTGTCGAATTGAGTGACCGTCGAATTTGGGGACTTAGACTGTATATCGGAAGAGGATGATTGATACAACAAAAAAAAACACATGAACAATAGATGGGCAGCATGCTTGGTGTTTAAACTATACACCATACACACATCATTTAGAATTAAGTTAATGATTGTAAAAATTCTACTTTATTGCCATAAAAATATTGTATTTAATATATGCTTAAAACTTGCATCCGTTTAAGATAAAACTATAAAATTAAATATAATTTACCATCTCTTCCTCTCTCTCCTCTTTCACCTCTAAGCCCTTGTAAACCAATTAGTCCTTGCTGTCCAGGTGCCTGGAATGTTAATATTATTTTAGCACTATTTTTTATGTGGCTTTTAATATTAAAAAAGGGAAATTCTAACCTTTGGGCGGTTTAGAAAAGTGCATTTCGATGGGACTCGTTTCATTGAGTATAATAATTTTAATAATTATAAATAGGGTTCACTAAAATATTTAAATACATATTTTTTTCTGTTTATATTTCGAAGAAATTAATTAAATACTAATCCGTTTCATAACATTTGGAGACTTTTGGCATCGATTTGATTTTACATATTTTTACATATTTTGGTATAAATACATATAAATACATATTCCACCTGTAAGCACATATTTTTACATATTTTGTTCCTAAAATCCACTTTTGATGGCAGTTTCAAAACATATTTAAATGTTTTAACTTGAAACTCGTATTCAAATTGGAACGGCCTTTAAATACGATTGTCAAATATTCGATTCGAATAAAAATTCATTTGTTTTGATTGATTTTACATGAGAAAGCTTTTATTAAATTTCTTTTTTTTAATTGAAAAATTTACTTTTAATTGTTGAAGTAAAACTTAGTAAGTATTACAATATTTCTCTTCGTATTTGAATTTAACTTTATGGGATTTCAGCAATGCCTAAGGTTAAGGAAACGACTTCCAATCGTCTAAATAGATTTGTAAGAGATTATCCTGGTGTATTTAAAACTGATGGCTCCATTTTATTTTGCAAAAGTTGTAGCAAAAAAGTGAATGCTGATCAAAAGAGTCAAATAGATCAACATATACAGAGTGCAAGTCATGTTCAGATGGTAGCTAGACTTAACAATAATTCATCCCCAAATATTGTCCAACAACCATTCATATCACAACACACTTTGCATTCAGAATTCAATTCTGACTTGGTGGAAATGTTAATTTCTTGTGATATACCAATAAATAAATTATCTGATCCAAGTTTCATGAATTTTATAGATAAATACACAAAATATCGAGTTCCAAGTCAGACGAATGCAAGAGAAAAGATAATAAATGAACTTTACGAGAAAAAAATGACAGCAATTCGTGCCAAAATTCAAAACAAATATCTTTGGGGAACCGTTGATGAAACAACGGATGCATCAGGCCGTTATGTTGCAAATTTCATTGTAGGAATACTCACTTTTGATATGGACCTTTCTAAAGAGAGATATTTTTTGAACACCACTGTCTTAAAACACACTAACCACGAAACAATTTCAAGATTTGTTGACGAATCACTTTCTTTACTTGGCACTGACTTTAAAAAGGAAATGTTTTTGTTGTTGGTAACTGATGCTGCGGCATATATGATAAAAGCGGGGAGACTTTTAAAAACTTTTTATGTTAATATGTTACACATTACATGCCTAGCCCATGCAGTACACAGAGTATGTGAATTCATCCGGGCTAAATTTGATAATGTTGACCGGTTAATTTCTAACTGTAAGAAGATTTTCTTAAAATCAGCATCTCGAATAAACATTTTTAGAGAAAAATTACCGGATATACCGCTTCCACCTCGCCCAGTAATTACCCGATGGGGAACCTGGATGAATGCAGCATTCTACTATGCAAAATACTTCACTGAAATTAAAGAATTAATTTTAACAATGGAAGATGAAGATTGTGCTGCGATCCCCAAAGCGAAAGAGTTGTTAAATAGCAACTTTGTTGAAAGTAATTTAGCTTATCTATTAGCAAATTACTCATTTTTACCTGATACGATTGAAAAATTGGAGAAAACAGATATTTTATTAACAGAAAAATTTAAAATAATTAACGATTTGAAATTTGAAATAGAAAAAGAAACAAGTTTACTCGGTCAACAAATCAAATCTAAATTTTTGACTGTATTAAAAAAAAATCCTGATTTAGATAAAATGCAAATGATCTGTAAAATATTAGATGGCATGGAAATCAATGTAAACGAAGTTTTATCGATGAATTCAAATCAGATTTCTTCATTTAAATTTGCACCCTTATCTTCAGTAGATGTTGAGAGAAGTTTTTCGACTTACAAAGAGTTTTATCGTGATAACCGCCATCGTTTTACATTTGAAAACATCAAGAAGCATTTAATAATCAGCTGCAACAAATTTTGACATCCTAATTAATATAATGTTCTTAAATGTTTTGTACTTAAGTATATATATAAGTATGTTTACTATGCTTTTTAATGCTAAAATTCGATTTTTTAAAAATAAATATAAGTACATATTTGTGAATAAATACATATTTGAGTAAATATTTTTGTGTTTTAAATACATATTTTATGTACATAAAATGAGTTTTATTGTACATATTTTAGTGAACCCTATTTATAAATTAATAAATGGCTGAATGTTTCAATTTAAAAAATGGCGATTAAAATGACAGTTTTTTTTAAAATGATGAAAAAAATCGCCATTTTGAAAATAACTGTCATTTTGTAAAATATCTGCCATTTTGAAAATAACGGCTATTTTGAAAATAACCGCCATTTTGAAAATAACTGTCATTTTGAAAATAACTGTCATCATGAAAATAACTGCCATTTTGAAAATTTTCGCCATTTTGAAAATTTTTGAAAAAAAATATTTGAAAAATCGGATATTTTTGGCTTTTGACCGTTTTCAGGCTCTGGAACCCAATCCCTGAGCCCAATCCTTGAGCCCAATCCTTGAGTCTAATCTCAGAGCTAATGAGTTAAAGTTCACTTTAGTAAACTTCTCCATCAAAAGAACAAATTATCAGTTTTTTTAAATTTTTAACCGTTTTTAACGGTTTTTCAGGCTATGGAGGCTCTGGAGCCCAATCTCATAGTTGAGTTTAAAGTCATCCTTAAGACCTTTTCTGTCTAATAAAAAAAACCAGACCTCGCTCCTATGGACCATTCCGGAGTTATGCGTGGATCGGACAGACAAACGGAGTGACGACGGACAAACCGTCTGTAATAGTGCATTTTTTCTTACGAAATGCACTAAAAAACATATTTTTCAGATTATAATTTCTTTAACCCTTCAATGCATAGTTTATAATATATGATAAGGGGAGAAATATAAATAAAATTTCCGATGCCTTTATTTTTTGCTATAAATTTGTACACTGGTTCTTAATGTCATTCTAAGCATCCCTGCAAAAAAAAAAATTTTTTCGTACACACGTTCTCGAAATATCGCGTTTTGAAATTTTGTGAATGACGCGCGGGGCCATTTTTTGACTTGTGATATCTCGAGAACCACAAAACGTAGAAAAAATTCTAAATATGTTTTGGAAAGATGTCTTTAATAATTTTTTAAAATATTTTTTAAAAAATATTGAATTCATAATTAAATTTCAAACTGTTAAAACACTTAGAAGAAAATTTTTCCCACTTTGGTGGAAAATGTCGGAAAAATCGGGAAAATTAGTTTTTCATCGGCAATTTATGGGTTAACCCGGTCTTCTCCATCGCCAAATTTTTTATAAAATGAAAGCTCTATTTACTATCTATATTTGCTCCATACATCATTTTGATGGAGGACATAGAGAACTATGAGAAAAAAGCCTCATAAAAGCGGTCATATTTGAGTTCTACGTATATTCACCATATAAAAGTAATAAATTTCCTGTTAATTCAGTTAAAAATCGAAATTGTCATTTTTAGAGAGGAAAAATCAATAAATTTTCAAAAAATAAGTATCTAAGAATAATAATTTAAAAAAAAAAATAATTCTGAAAAAAATATAATTTTTCAGATTTTTTCTCAATTTTTCACTGAAGTTAGGAAATTTTTAACTTTTATATGGTGAATATACGTAGAACTCAAATATGACCGCTTTTGTGAGGCTTTTTTCTCACAGTTTGCGATGGGGAAGACCGGGTTAACCCATAAATTGCCGATGAAAAACTAATTTTCCCGATTTTTCCGACATTTTCCACCAAAGTGGGAAAAATTTTCTTCTACAAGTTGTAGGTCTTCTCAAGCTGATGCGATTTGAGTATAATTAAGTTTCTGTATCTTAAGAAATAAAGGAGATACCAGGGTTTGAAGCTAAAACATAAAATACGTCTTAATGGGTTAACCCATGGGAAAAGTATATATACCATGGTACTTTTGTGATGGAGACCAATAGGGCTTTCTACTGTGAGCGTATAAATGAAATCGGAGACTATGATTTCCACACTCAGTACGATTGATATGGAACGGACCATTTCTCCCCATAAGTAAACTTTGGAGAGCTCTAGGACCTTAAAATCGCAATAAATCAATTTTTTTTTGTAAAAATAAAAAAATTTAGACTTTTTTTTAGAGGTTAGTGTATTTTTGTTTTAAACATTTTAATGTGAAGCTTTCCACAAATATACTCAAAAATGTCAATTTTTGGCAAAATCAAAAAACACAAATTTACTACCATATTTCATGAAAAAAATATACAAAACTCCACTTCAAAGTGAATATATTTAACACGGTTCACTTGCCGAAGTATAAAAGCAAGCATTAGATTTAAAAAATTTAGTTGAAGTCAATGAAAAGTAAAATTAATTGATTTTGAAAATTGCTTACACGGTTAGAAGAAAACGTGCCGCTGGAGTGCCGCTAGCGGCACTACATTTTTATCGAATTTTTCAATTAAAACTAAGATTTTGATAATTAGAAAAGGCTTAAAGCTCATACTTTTTTCAAGAAAAATTATTATTTTTCGAAAAACCTCATGTTTCCATATTTTTTTTACGTGACTCAAACTCGTGGAGGCACTCATTTACATGATTCTTACTCGTGGAAATTAATATTCGAGCGATTTCAACTCGTGCAAATGAATTTTTGAGCGATCTCAATTCGCGGAAATGAATATTTGACTTTTTTAAACTCGTGGATAATAAAATTCGAGCGATTTCAACTCGTGGATTGTGAAATTCGAGCGATTTCTACTCGTGGATAGTAAAATTCGAGCAAGTTCAATTCGTGGAAATGAATATTATTTTTTTTTAACTCGTGGATTTAATATTCGGTGAATGTGGATAATAATATTAATTTTAACGAGTTGAAAACGCTCAAATATGAATTTCCACGAGTTGAAATTGGACGAATTTTACTATCCACGAGTAGAAATCGCTCGAATTTCACAATCCACGAGTTGAAATCGCTCGAATTTTATTATCCACGAGTTTAAAAAAGTCAAATATTCATTTCCGCGAATTGAGATCGCTCAAAAATTCATTTCCACGAGTTGAAATCGCTCGAATATTAATTTCCACGAATTAGAGTCATGTAAATGAGTGCCTCCACGAGTTTGAGCAAGCGTATAAAACTCGTGGAAGCGTAGTCAAACTTCAGCACAGTATTTTTTTTCAAAAAAAAAAAAATTTAAAAAATAAATTTTTTTTCTTTATATTTTTTGTACGCTCAAAATGATTTTTTTTCGAGTTAATTAATTTTACTTCAACCTTCTATGGTCTTTACACATTTATTTTAACAAAAATCTGAATTTAAAGACAAAAATTTTATAAAAATTTAGTGCCGCAGTAGTGCCGCAAGTAGTGCCGGAGCAGTGCCGTAGTAGTGCCGCTGAGTGCCGCTAGCGGCACGTTTTGCGGCACGTTTTCTACTAACCGTGTACTGCAGAATTTTCCTTTTACTTTATTTCTTCATAAAAAAAAAAAAATATTTTTTGTATTATATATAAATAAATAATAATGGAGTTTTTTATTACTTTT
This sequence comes from Culicoides sonorensis, assembly GCA_900002565.1. Classification (NCBI taxonomy): domain Eukaryota; kingdom Metazoa; phylum Arthropoda; class Insecta; order Diptera; family Ceratopogonidae; genus Culicoides; species Culicoides sonorensis. The sequence continues at coordinate 242,333 of LN483382.1, forward strand.
ATTGTCTTGTGATGCTTAATTTAATGTTCGCTCCAAAAAAAATAAGACAAAATTGTACAAGATTAAGAGCAAACAAACACTTGTATGATGAATATATAAAATAAAAGTAATACTCTTAATTTTTACATAGACCCACCCATATTATTACTTCTTAAATGAGCTTTATTTTTATTTTTGTTGTTGTTTTTCTTGAAATGATGAT
>LN483382.1:242634-367607 GCA_900002565.1 Culicoides sonorensis
CACATTTATTTTAACAAAAATCTGAATTTAAAGACAAAAATTTTATAAAAATTTAGTGCCGCAGTAGTGCCGCAAGTAGTGCCGGAGCAGTGCCGTAGTAGTGCCGCTGAGTGCCGCTAGCGGCACGTTTTGCGGCACGTTTTCTACTAACCGTGTATCATATATGATAAGTCATGCACACAAAGTTTGCTTTTTTGATATATTAGGAAAAAATAAGGAAGGTCTTCAAAATTAATTTTTTTTTTGAATTTCCGGATTTGAATGGTAAAGCATATGTTAAATAATTAAATTTTAAACAGTTTTTTGTGTTTCTCCACTTTACTACGTAACAAAAACGAATAAATTTTTCATATTCAAAAAAAAGTTTCAAAATACAAGTGCATGACTTATCATATATCGTAGAGAAAATAAACAAGTGGCGAATGTGAAATATACGCCCTTTGTAGATTTTTTGATTTTCTGAATCTTCATCAGAAAGCACATATGTGTGCAAAGTTTTAGGTCTTAATTCGGTCTAAAAACGATTTTAGAAAAAAAAATTTCATTATATGACTGCTGAAATTTTTGAACGTAACGTTACAAAGGTCATATAAAAAATATTTTTCTTCATTCTTTATTTAAATTTCATTAAATTATGAGGATTGAAAGGTCTTTTTGTACCTACCGTTTTGGTATCTTTGGATTTTAATTTTTTCAAGATGGCTGCCAGTTAGAGAGCCATCTTTAATTTTCGTATTTTTTACATAACTTTCTTAATATTTGATCAATCTTTTTGATCAAATATTCGTTCGATAGCTCTGAAAAAGCCCAATGATTCCCTTAAAACTATGTTGATAAAAATCATCTGGGTTAACCCTTCTCAAGCCAAACGATTTTAATTTCTTATTTTTTCTTGAGTTTTTTAATGAAAAAAAAACTTAAAACTTATTTAAGATTATAGTACTCTCCGAGATCTCTTTAACGAGCATGAGTTTCTTTAATTTGGTTAGGAATTAAAAAAGTTATAAACAAAATAAGAAATTTTCAAAATGGCACTCAAACTGGTCGCCATCTTGAAAAGTCAAAATTTTCAAAACAAAAAGACTCTTCCCATGTTAAAATTCGTCATTCCACAAAGTATTTATAATTATTCAATGACATTTAATTTTTCATTAAAATGCATGAAAACCTTCTGACATACGCCCTTTGTTTATGAAACGAAAACAAAAAAGTGCTATAACTCCTTTCTAGCAAAATATTTTTTAAAGTTCTTTTGGCAAAACTTAAACTAAGGTATACTTTGTTTTCTAAGACCATAAAATTGTCAAAACAGTGAATTATATTAAAATAAAGTAAAAAAATGCTCTCCTGTAAAATTTTAATAATCAACATTCGCCACTTGTTTATTCCATCTACGATATGATAAGAAAATCGAAGTCCTGATAATCCTATAAAAATCCTTTTTTTTCGAAATTTCTCAACAAATTAGTTCAAGAATCGACCATTCTCAACTCAAAAAACCTAAAGATGATTTTTTATCTCCATTATTTCATTATTCATGCATAATCGACCATTCTCAACTCAAGAAACCTAAAGATGATTTTTTATCTCCATTATTTCATAATTTATGCATTGAAGGGTTAATAAAAGACGTAAAATAGAAAATTTACAAATAAACGATAAAGTGATAAATACATGACATCTTGTTACGTAATCTACAGCATCGTTAAATAAATGTTATAGGGTTTCAAACCTATTGTCCATGAATTACATCAGTGAATTTTTATTTAACACTTGGAGATCCTTAGGGTGACTTGTCACCCAAAAACGAACTTAATTATGTTCTATTTTTTTTATTTTGATTCCAATATTATTGAAACTTTATGACTTTGTCAGGAGTCATAAAAAGATAATTTAGCAATAGAAAAAAATGAAATTTGGGTTTTGGAAAGGGTCGTAAAAAAAAAGTAACACATAGGTCCCTAGGTAATATTTTTACTATTGTCATTACTATTTTTGTAATAATATTTCATTTATCAATGCAATTTAACAATTTTAGTTCCTTTTGTAAGATGTAAATGTTTTGTAAATGCACTATTACAGACGGTTTGTTCGCCATCAATCTGACACTCTGACCTCTGTCACTCGGACACTCTGACTCACATTTAGCTCCATAACTCCGGGACGGCCCATCAGAGCGAGGTCGGGTTTTTTCAGTATTATAGAGGAGCCAATGAGGATCATTTATAAATCATTAGTTTTGAGATTGAGCTCAAGGCTTAGGCTCAAGAGCCTCCAAAACCTGAAAAACCGTTAAAAAACGGTTGAAAATTTTAAAATATTGATGATTTCTTTTGTTGGATGGAGAAGTTTACTCATGAACTTTAAGTCATTAGCTCGCAAGTTAGGCTCAGGGACTGGGCTCAATGATTGGGCTCAGGGATTAGGGTCCAGAGCCTAAAAACGGTCAAAAGCTCAAAATGTCTGATTTTTTCAAATTTTTTTCCTAAAATTTTCAAAATGGCGGATTGTCTTCAATAATGTTTTTGAAGAAAGTATAAATATTTTAAAATACTCTTAGGGGGACGAATTTTACTATCCACGAGTAGAAATCGCTCGAATTTCACAATCCACGAGTTGAAATCGCTCGAATTTTATTATCCACGAGTTTAAAAAAGTCAAATATTCATTTCCGCGAATTGAGATCGCTCAAAAATTCATTTCCACGAGTTGAAACCGCTCGAATATTAATTTCCACGAGTAAGAATCATGTAAATGAGTGCCTCCACGAGTTTGAGCAAGCGTATAAAACTCGTGGAAGCGTAGTAAAACTTCAGCACAGTATTTTTTTTCAAAAAAAAAAAAATTTAAAAAATAAATTTTTTTTCTTTATATTTTTTGTACGCTCAAAATGATTTTTTTTCGAGTTTATTAATTTTACTTCAACCTTCTATGGTCTTTACACATTTATTTTAACAAAAATCTGAATTTAAAGAAAAAAAATTTATAAAAATTTAGTGCCGCAAGTAGTGCCGGAGCAGTGCCGTAGTAGTGCCGCTGAGTGCCGCTAGCGGCACGTTTTGCGGCACGTTTTCTACTAACCGTGTATCATATATGATAAGTCATGCACACAAAGTTTGCTTTTTTGATATATTAGGAAAAAATAAGGAAGGTCTTCAAAATTAATTTTTTTTTTGAATTTCCGGATTTGAATGGTAAAGCATATGTTAAATAATTAAATTTTAAACAGTTTTTTGTGTTTCTCCACTTTACTACGTAACAAAAACGAATAAATTTTTCATATTCAAAAAAAAGTTTCAAAATACAAGTGCATGACTTATCATATATCGTAGAGAAAATAAACAAGTGGCGAATGTGAAATATACGCCCTTTGTAGATTTTTTGATTTTCTGAATCTTCATCAGAAAGCACATATGTGTGCAAAGTTTTAGGTCTTAATTCGGTCTAAAAACGATTTTAGAAAAAAAAATTTCATTATATGACTGCTGAAATTTTTGAACGTAACGTTACAAAGGTCATATAAAAAATATTTTTCTTCATTCTTTATTTAAATTTCATTAAATTATGAGGATTGAAAGGTCTTTTTGTACCTACCGTTTTGGTATCTTTGGATTTTAATTTTTTCAAGATGGCTGCCAGTTAGAGAGCCATCTTTAATTTTCGTATTTTTTACATAACTTTCTTAATATTTGATCAATCTTTTTGATCAAATATTCGTTCGATAGCTCTGAAAAAGCCCAATGATTCCCTTAAAACTATGTTGATAAAAATCATCTGGGTTAACCCTTCTCAAGCCAAACGATTTTAATTTCTTATTTTTTCTTGAGTTTTTAATGAAAAAAAAACTTAAAACTTATTTAAGATTATAGTACTCTCCGAGATCTCTTTAACGAGCATGAGTTTCTTTAATTTGGTTAGGAATTAAAAAAGTTATAAACAAAATAAGAAATTTTCAAAATGGCACTCAAACTGGTCGCCATCTTGAAAAGTCAAAATTTTCAAAACAAAAAGACTCTTCCCATGTTAAAATTCGTCATTCCACAAAGTATTTATAATTATTCAATGACATTTAATTTTTCATTAAAATGCATGAAAACCTTCTGACATACGCCCTTTGTTTATGAAACGAAAACAAAAAAGTGCTATAACTCCTTTCTAGCAAAATATTTTTTAAAGTTCTTTTGGCAAAACTTAAACTAAGGTATACTTTGTTTTCTAAGACCATAAAATTGTCAAAACAGTGAATTATATTAAAATAAAGTAAAAAAATGCTCTCCTGTAAAATTTTAATAATCAACATTCGCCACTTGTTTATTCCATCTACGATATGATAAGAAAATCGAAGTCCTGATAATCCTATAAAAATCCTTTTTTTTCGAAATTTCTCAACAAATTAGTTCAAGAATCGACCATTCTCAACTCAAAAAACCTAAAGATGATTTTTTATCTCCATTATTTCATAATTTATTCATTGAAGGGTTAATAAAAGACGTAAAATAGAAAATTTACAAATAAACGATAAAGTGATAAATACATGACATCTTGTTACGTAATCTACAGCATCGTTAAATAAATGTTATAGGGTTTCAAACCTATTGTCCATGAATTACATCAGTGAATTTTTATTTAACACTTGGAGATCCTTAGGGTGACTTGTCACCCAAAAACGAACTTAATTATGTTCTATTTTTTTTATTTTGATTCCAATATTATTGAAACTTTATGACTTTGTCAGGAGTCATAAAAAGATAATTTAGCAATAGAAAAAAATGAAATTTGGGTTTTGGAAAGGGTCGTAAAAAAAAAGTAACACATAGGTCCCTAGGTAATATTTTTACTATTGTCATTACTATTTTTGTAATAATATTTCATTTATCAATGCAATTTAACAATTTTAGTTCCTTTTGTAAGATGTAAATGTTTTGTAAATGCACTATTACAGACGGTTTGTTCGCCATCAATCTGACACTCTGACCTCTGTCACTCGGACACTCTGACTCACATTTAGCTCCATAACTCCGGGACGGCCCATCAGAGCGAGGTCGGGTTTTTTCAGTATTATAGAGGAGCCAATGAGGATCATTTATAAATCATTAGTTTTGAGATTGAGCTCAAGGCTTAGGCTCAAGAGCCTCCAAAACCTGAAAAACCGTTAAAAAACGGTTGAAAATTTTAAAATATTGATGATTTCTTTTGTTGGATGGAGAAGTTTACTCATGAACTTTAAGTCATTAGCTCGCAAGTTAGGCTCAGGGACTGGGCTCAATGATTGGGCTCAGGGATTAGGGTCCAGAGCCTAAAAACGGTCAAAAGCTCAAAATGTCTGATTTTTTCAAATTTTTTTCCTAAAATTTTCAAAATGGCGGATTGTCTTCAAAAAATAATGTTTTTGAAGAAAGTATAAATATTTTAAAATACTCTTAGGGGTACAAATTTTCCAAAATTTTTTAATAAAAAAAAATCTATGCTTCATAAACGGTTCCCTTTGCGCTTCCTTTATTTAGTTATATAATTGCCTCGTTAAAGTGAGTCTTCAAGACCTAATATTGATTGAATCATATTTCTTCACACAATATTTACATCCAGTTATTAAATTAGAATAATAAAAAGTTAAGTTTTAAAGCTAAAAGTAAATGCAAATTAGATAAACATATATTCTGGGTGACATGTCACCCTAGGGACCCGAACGTAACTTTTTCTTAGGGATCTCCAAGGGTTAATTATAAACATTAATATTAAGCCAAGAATGTTTTACAAATCATTGTATTTACTAATTTTGATCTTGTTCTCTCAAATTCTTCAATTAAAAGAGTAAAAAAATAAGCAAAACTTGATGAAATTTTGATTTTTAAAATTCATGTGATTTAATAGTTATTGGACAGTTAATCAATTAACTAGGACAGTAAATTAGTTTCGGGACAGTCAATTTAAACACATATTTAATCAAATTATCTATATTTTCAATAATCAAATTTTTAGTTGCATATGTTCACCTTTGATTACAATTGATAAAATTCAAAAAAAATCAAAATTTTCTTTGATTTTTTTGATTTTATAAGTTTGCCATTTTTCATCACATAATCTAAACATACGCTAATAATAATAATAAAAACATACGCTAATAATAATCACAGTCAAATTTATTGTCCGGCCATATGTGATACACAACAAATGTTCTGTTCAAAACACATGTTTTTTGTATCTATTCACATACGATAAAATATTGTCCACGCAATTAATTTTTGTGCGTCTCTTTTCAATGAATTTTTGATTTACTTATTTTGTTATAAAAAATGGGAATAAATTACAGAATATTATAACAAAACAAAAGAATAGAGTCTAAATAGCTTAAATATGTAAAAATAACGATGTAAACAGTCAAAAATGTCTTTATTTATTAAAGTTGAAAATAACGAAGAACAGCCATTTTTCTTATTTTGAAGTAGAGAGGTGAACATTATTTTTCCTTTAAAGAAAAAAGTATTTTTTTGCAAAATTATACGAAAAATACCTTTTCAGTTTTGTAGTACAGATTCTGAATTATCTTCCACACTCATTGTTTCGTTAAAAAACAGAAATTTTCATTGATAAATTCTTTAAAAATCTTGATGTGTCCCAAAACTACTATGTCCCAAAACATGTAAGAAACCCTACTTATTTTATTGTGAATTGGATTAATTTGTCTAACCACTTGCTAAAAGTCAAGAAAACCGATATTTTTTTTCTAAAAATTTATAATTTTTTTTATTATAGTTAATTTGAATTCTTAAAAATAACGTAAAATAAAAAATTTGTGCATTTGAATATTTCACAGTATGAATTTTCAAATAAATTCAATAATTTCAAATCCTGATAAAACTAAACAGAAAAACTAATTATTCAATTTGCTTCAAAAATATCCAACGCCAAATCAAAAAATTACCGTCAATAATTTTTAATTATTAAATAAATATATTTTTAGACAAATTATTGCCATTTTTAGATCCATTTTCATTGAAATTGTTGATAAATCTTGATGATTGTGTATATCGTCCGAGTTCTCGACAAAGGTCACAAACATGTTTTGTGACTTTTGTCGACGATTTGATTTTCTAAATTGCCATGTAATAGTGCATCTTTTAAAGCTCTCAGGGGCTTCAAGCAACGGGCAAGTACACTTAAAAACATATTTTCGATCTATTTTTCTGCCTATTAATTTAGAAAGATTAGATCCAAAAAAATTATAAAGAGAAAAACATGCATTAGATGTTCGGAAGGGTCAATTTAACAGTTTTATCAATATATGGCTTATGGGGTATCTAATCAAATGAAATTGCTTGAAGACCTCAATAAATCATATCAAATATATATTTTAACAGTGTTCCGCTAAGAAAAAAAAAAAATGTTTATTCCTTTGTTCAAAAAAAATTGAAGTATTCAATTTTTTATATAATGCTCATTTTGGTCATCCCTAATAGTAAATAACGCATCAAAAGATACAGATTTGAAAGTTTTTATTGAGATCTTCAAGTAATTTCTTTTAATTTGATACCCCACAAGCCATATATTGATAAAACTGTTAAATTGACCCTCCAGGGCTTAAATCGTAAAAACAGTGACTTCCGGTCACCGAATCCGTGTTTTATGTTTGATTAATAGACGGAAAAGTAAATCAAAATAAGTTTTAGAAGATTTGGTATTTTTCTAGAACTCTCTGAAATCTCATCATCCTGCTTCAGAATTTCAAATATTTGTAACTTTTTCTAAGTTAGGATACTTTATATTTTGCTTGGCATTGAAATTTTGGAAAAAAAATTCTAAAAAGTCAAGAAAAAGTATGATCGAAAAAAAATGTATATGACATGTGACTTTTGAATAGAATACAAAAAATTCAAACCTATTTTTTAACTCCAAAACAAAACAAAATTTTTTAAACTCCACTTGGAAATGCTGAAATAAGTCATTTTAGAGTTTTTAAGATTATAATATGAAACACTGTAGAGGAAAAATTTCAAATAAACTAAAAAAAACCTTTCCTGAAAAATTGCACACACCGGGATGTGACTTTTGTCGAGAACTCGGATGATATGTTACCACCCTTATTTTTTTACTTGATCCTTTATAATTATAATTTAATGTAACTGAAAATTCTTATTTTAATAAAATTTATTGGTTTATGCAGAAAAACCTTTATTTTTCTCATTTTTTCAATGAGTCGTACCATAAGGGTTAAAGAGACTTAAAAAGTGATATCAAAAATATGCACGAAAAACATGGTTTTATGTGCATAAAACATGCATTTATAAGCATCAAATATACACTTAAATATGCATTTATTCTATTATTATAATATATGCAAGAAAGAAAAGTAGTTCAAAAACTAAAAAAAATGTCGTGTTACTTTTTTTATTAAAGATTTAAATTATATAATTATGAATTACATAATACAAATTATTTTCATAGGGTAAGTGTCCGATGGGTTCAGTGTTCCGGGTTCACAAGCATTATTTTAAAATCTTTATTTTGAATTGTTTATTGCATAAAATGAAAAAGTTAGGTTTGAAATTTTTCTCTAGAAGTTTAAATTCTATAAAATTATAACAATTTTGAGAGTACTACAACTATTTATTTTTAATTTTCTTCATTATTGGCGACCATGATTTTTTTCTGACATTTTTAATTATGACGCAAAAGTTTTAAAGTAGAATTTCTCATAATAAATTCAATTTCTTTTGATAAAAATTGATGTATTTAAAAAAAATAATTTTTTCTTGAATTATCAATCGAAATAACTAAAAATATTCCATTAATTGCACAATAAATAAAAGACAGCGAATGAACCTTAAAGTGAATTCCAATGCGTGAACCCTGTCATTTACAATTAAAAAACGATTGGAATCAAGTTTAAATGAAATATTTTTATAAATTTGTATTTTTTTTTGTGACATAATTTGTCAATCCGATCTTAAAAACATGATCAAAATCGCATTTTGGCGTCAATTAATTTTTTTTCTTATTTTAACATAAAAATTTTAATTGAATGCGGAATTACGCTTATATCATTTAAATAAAGCTTTGATATAGTCTTACAATTCATTCAATTTGGTTTTTATTAACTAAATCACTTGTATTTTACCTATAAGAAATACCTAGTTCAGTGCGAAAATAATTACGTTCAATGTGAGGTTCACTACTTTGAACCCAGAGGTACATCAGCATCCTTATTTTCATTGTATTTTTTGTATTTATAAAGGAATATTTTATTGTATCTCATGATTGATTATTCACAAATGACATTTTTTATTATATATTACACCCTACGACAAATAAAAAAAAATTTTAGTACTCCAAGTTTGTTTTCATTTCCTAAAAGTAGAAAAAAAATGAAAAATTTTGGCGTTTACAGTTTCTTAAAATCACGTCAAAAAGTTGAGTTATGAATTTTTGAAATTTTCCATATAAATGACACATTTCGTCATCTCTCAGCACAGAGATTGAAAAACATGCTCTTACTCATTTTGAGTTATCTCGAAAACTACATGAGCTACAAATGAGTTTAATAGATCGTTGGAAAGAAGACGAATAAAGCTAATTGAATTTAAAGATTTGGATACTAGATCAGCCAAAAAATTGGACTTTTAAGGCTCAAGAAAAAAAAATTGAATAAAATCTTTTAAGTTTTTGCCAATTTTTTTATGTTAGAATGTTAAAATTAATATAACTATGTAATTTATATTTATTATAAATTACTATTTAAGAATAAGCTTTAAAGGCTTTAAATATTTTCTTTAGAAATCTCTTTTTTATTGTAGAAAATGTGTGTTTTTTTTTGTCTTACTTTTATTAAGTCTCATTTTCTTTATTACATTTATAAAATTCTTGTGTTTTTTCATAAGTATTTCTTCTATCGTTTATTCGATCAGTTTTTCTAACTAAATATATTCTGCAATATATTTCTAAGCCATTGACCATACTTTTTCCATTGAATTGGTGCTCAATTTTTTTTAAAGTCTTGATGTGCCCTTTCTCGTCAGAAAGTTGTCCACAATATAACATGTTGTAGCATGTACAGCAGATGGTGGAAGGTGTGTAAGGTTGTAGAATAGGAAAACGCCCATATTTTGTCTGGAAGCATCTGATAGCTTTATCTGTAAAATGTCTTTGATAAGTTCCTTTGGGGTTTTTTGGAGTAAATAGACCACAGAAGTAACAAAGTTGTGACAAACGCGCTTTGCAATCAGCAATGTTTTTATCCATTTTGAATTTTTTAGCTACTATTACTTAGTTCAAAGTAAATAAATTAACTGTATACAAATCAGTTGTGTATACGTATTTAAACAAAAATTAAGTGATCAAATGTGCGTAATATGAGTCATATTGGTAGAGAAATGCACATTCATGATCTAATTACTGCACGGTTTCCACTGTTACCACAGTAAAATTGCATCTAGCAATATCAAAATAACTTGAAAACACAAAGTATTACATAGTTATATTAATTTTAACATTCAATCTTAAAATAAGTTGAATAGTTAAAAAAATTGGCAAAAAACTTTGAAAAAAACAAAGATTTTATTCAATTTTTTTTTCTTGAGCCTTAAAAGTCCAATTTTTTGGCTGATCTAGTATCCAAATCTTTAAATTCAATTAGCTTTATTCGTCTTCTTTCCAACGATCTATTAAACTCATTTGTAGCTCATGTAGTTTTCGAGATAACTCAAAATGAGTAAGAGCATGTTTTTCAATCTCTGTGCTGAGAGATGACGAAATGTGTCATTTATATGGAAAATTTCAAAAATTCATAACTCAACTTTTTGACGTGATTTTAAAAAACTGTAAACGCCAAAATTTTTCATTTTTTTTCTACTTTTAGGAAATGAAAACAAACTTGGAGTACTAAAACTTTTTTTTTATTTGTCGTAGGGTGATTATTAATATTATATTTATTAATATTTAAACTAAATAATAACCATTTAATAAATTTTTCTTCTACAAGAGTGCTTATGTCTGAACCCATGGAACATTGACCCTATGCCTTTTTGATATTTACAAAGGTAAACTAATGTCTGTATCGAGAAAAATTTTTTAATCAATCAATGCTATTAAAATCTGTATTAAATATCAACGGCAAAGATTCTAGTACTAATTTTAATATTGAATCGGCATTCAATATATTAAATATATTCTAAATATTAAAAAAAACACAGTCCAAAATCTAATGAGCTGAAGTACCCTGTTGCGCGTCAATGCCTAAAAAATGGCATCCGATGCATAAACATTAGGCATCCTTATAAAACCTATAGAATATGTAGCGCGATGCCTAAAAATTAGGCATCCATTTCAAAAAACATTCTACAAAGTATTGTTTGGATTCGTTTGGATTTGACACATTCTAAAGGTTTTATATGGCTGCCTATTTTTTATGCATTGGATGCCTTTTTTTTAGGCATTGAGTGCCAAAATTTTAGGCATTGACGCGCAACAGGGTAAGTGAAGTATATCAACTTCAAAAATACAAGTTTTTTTGAAATACAAACATTAAACAAGCGAAAAAATTAAAATCTGAAACTTGTACAATTTTTGTTCTAAATAAGGGATAAAAAGTTTTAGCTTTTATATCACTGCCATAATCAAAAATTGTACAAGTTTCAGATTTTAATTTTTTCGCTTTTTTTATGTTTTTGTGTTCACATTTGGAAAACTTGTATTTTTGAAGTTGATAGGATGGTGTTGTGGTCTAGTGCGAAGTTAAGAATATTAAAATTTTCATTGGCAAAAATATGAATGAAATTTAATTCTATTTGTTAAAATGTTCATGTTAATCAAAAGAACAAAGTCTAAATTACGTGAAAATCAAATAGTTTAATAAATTAAATAGCAATTATCAACACAATATTGCATTTATTTTGAAAATCATGTTTTTTTGATTTAACGCGAATATTCTTGTTCTAGCGTGATTTGTATCTATCTACTGCGAATGACTTTATTATTTTTAAATATTTTAATTTTTTATGTCCTTTAAATAAAACAATAAAACATATATTACGTGGAGTATTCAATAAATTTCTTTAATTCTTACATATAATATATTTATTTTGCATTTTTAATAGGATGAAAAAAAAACATACCTCTTCCGCCATTTTTCAAGAAACACAACTGAAAAATTGCATGAAATTTTTTCTTCATATTTATAATAATGGGATCAATATAAACGTAAAATAGAATTATAAAATTATTCCTTTTGTTTATATTTATTTATAAACACCAAAAAACTATATATAAAACTTTAAAATCTTATAAAATTATAGATTTAAAAAAAAAGTCGCACTAGAACACTCATTCGCGCTAACCCACGACACCATCCTAAGTTGACTAAAGAACACTTGTAAAAAAAAGCAATATAAAAAAAAGGTTTCCTTCCAAATAATTGGCTTCAATAAAAAATATCACAAAATTAAAAAAAAAAAATTGCTTTTCGTTACGGTGACTACCGATTTTACCATCATTTTATTAACGATATTTGAGCCATTATATGATTCTGATCAAGCATTTAAAAAGGGAATTCTCGATTATTCATGAATTTTAAAAAAGATTTATAAAGTTTTGAAGAAGAAAATCTAGTTAATTTACTTTTCTATGTTTTTCGTTACGGTGACTACAAGTTTACCTCTTCGTAGATTTAGTCTTCATTATCAATTAATTTTTAATATAATATATGTAATATTTGATTAATTTTAAAAATTTGAAATGTTTTTATCAAATACAACCTTATTGATATTCATTAAAAACAGGTAGAAAAAGCCTTGTTAAAAAGTTTGTAGTGACATGAATATTTGATTTTTGTGTATTTATAATGAAAAACTACACATGAAATATAAAAAATATGAAAATGTGGAATTTTTTTATTATATTTTCTCAAAATAAAGTATATAACTTTTATTTGAAAACCTTACGAAAAATTGCCCATATGTGGCATTCCATTCTAAAATTAATGCCGATCACAATTTTCAATCTGAGTGCACAGGCCTATGGTCCATCAAAAAAAAAGAAAATTTTGCCTTATAAAATTTTTTTGTATCTATACAAGAAACCGAAATACAAGGATTTCCCTTTTTTTTTTATTCTTGAACACAAAAGTGCACTAAAAGTCATTGTTCTGAATGAAATTGGTATGATATTTGTTCTTGAAAGTTGTAGATAATCGTTTGGAGAATAAACTTTTCATATGCCATTTTACATCATTTCATACAAAAAAATAGATTTTTCATCGAAAAACAGCAAAAAATCTTGAAAAAATACGATTTTGAACACGAAAATGCTCAAAAAGTCATTGTTCTATATGAAATTCGTATGATATTTGTTCTTGAAAGTTGTAGATAATTTTCTGGACCAAAAAGTTTTCATATACCATTTTCCATGTTTTCATACAAAAAAGCTGCCCATAAAGTTCGATTTCCTGTCGAATGCAATCATTTGCAAGAAAATATAGTGGAAAACCAGGGACTAGATACGGATTAAAAAAAGGGGAAATTTCTGTAAAACATCATCTAAATATTTCGTAGGAATTTTCCTTAATTCTTAGGAAATTTCAACACGGTGTAAAATTTAGCAATAAAACTGGTACATTTAGAACTAATTCACTGCATCGTGGAACTTAAAATTAAATTTAAAAGTTAGTGGTTGCAACTTACCCCTTTTTCACCTTGTGGCCCAGCATCTCCTAATTAAATATAAAAGAGTTTGTATAAATCAATTATGTTTCTTCAAAGCTCTGTTCAATTTCATTTTTGGAAACGAAAATTGTTTTGATAAAGCCTTGTTTTGGTGAACTCTCCGTATAATGGAATTTCTATGACCTTATCCACGTAAGAAAACAGGGCAAAAAAATTTTAGAAATCATCTTATTAACTTTTTTTATATAAGAAGAATTCAATAAATAGTAAGGTTTATTAATAATTATATTAAACAATGTTTATTTGTTAAAATCTGGTTAAAGACTGAAAAACGTTATAGTTTTTGTAATGAAGTAAATTTTGTAAATTAAAACTTTAACAACTTTTTTATCCGAGAAACGTATTTTCTTCTTAAGACATAACTCTCTTACTCTTTTTTTTTGACTCGTCAAGAGCTATTTAAAGTTTAAAAAAAGCCCATAAAGACCAAACTAAAGATGAAGGTCTAACCTACTTCTAAACATAAATATATGAAAACGCATCAGAATTTTTGGAAACAAAACTCCACCTTGTGCACAACCTTTAGGAGCTAAAAAGAGTCCATTACACAGAGTAACAAATAAACCAGACCTCATTCGCATGGGAAATCCTTTTAGGATCTAAAAGTACACACTTAAAAATGAACTTTGGCGTTTACAGAATGTCAAAATGTCATCTAGTTTTTTTTTAATAATTTTTTTATTATTTTCATAGTTTTGTAAAAATATTGACTTCGCTGTCAAACACGCCGAGGTTCATATCATACTGATGAGAAATCCTTTTGAGATCTGATAGTACTTAATAAGCCTTGCAGTTTCCCGTTTACAGCTTGGTGCTAGCACGTCTAGTTTTTTTTTTAATCATTTTTATTAAATTTGAAGATTTCCCCTTATTTATATAGAACTCAGAAAAATTACATAGTAAATAAAAGAGGAAATCTTCAAATTTAAATAAGTGATTAAAAAAAAACTAGATGTGCTAGCACCAATCTGTAAACGGGAAAATGCAAGGTTTATTAAGTACTATCAGATCTCAAAAGGATTTCTCATCAGTATGATATATTATACCTCGCCGTGTTTGACAGCGAAATCAATATTTTTACAAAAATATGAAAATATAAAAAAAATTATAAAAAAAAACTATATGAGAAAATGAGATTCTGTAAACGCCAAAGTTCATTACTAAGTGTGTACTTTCAGATCCTAAAAGGATTTCCCATGCGAATGAGGTCTGGTTTATTTGTTACTCTGTGTTATTAACCTTATTGAATATTTAATGATTTTCATATCTATGATTATTATCTTTAATCTCAATTTATTTTTGCCACGCGCTATTTTTTAACAAGGTGGATAACATCTTTTATACTTAAATAATTACAGTACAATTTTTGAATCTTTCATACTTGAAGCTGAGATAGAAGCTAAATAGATTATTTTGAAAAAGTGTTATACATATTAGATTCACTTTTAATAGAGACAATGATATCCTCGAATGACAGAGTAAAACTTACAATCCATTTTCAACTTCACTATGGCTGTCTCAAAATATGATACAATAATACCAAAATAAGTTGAAAAACAACATTTAAATTTGCCGATTAAGGACAAGAACTATTTCAGAATAAAGACGTAATGCATCATTATTGTTTTCTTAGGAAACCTATTAAATATAAAAGATACGTATTTAATTTTCATCATCCATTCATTATTTTCAACAATCAATAGAAAAAAGATAATATGTGTTTTATTAAACATCATTAAAGCAAAGATAACCAACAGCGTAAATAGATTAATTGAATAAATATTATTGGTTTCTATTTATTGATATAAGACATAATTGATTTAGTCAACCCACTTTTACATCTCAAGTTGTTTTCATGTTATCTCAAATAACTAGACGAAGCCAATAATTTTTATTATTAATGTGATTTAATTAAAATGTGATCAAACGGATTAAAAATGACTGCGGTAAAGCAAATTTTTATATAAACATATAGAATCAATCATAAAAATTTTATAAATAATTCGAAAAAGATTCTAAGTTGAGAATAGAATGGTTGGTTACAAAACAATTTTGCACTCTCAAAGTTTTCTTATTTTTTCGTAATTCGTAATTTTTGTTTGAAAAAAATAAAGTAGCTCCCTCCTCTCCATTTCAGAAAAAATATTGACAATGCATCATAATTGTTAAATATGCTGTTGAAACTAAAAAAAAAACTAATCTTAATCCAATGTTTTTCAATTTTTGTATTCAATTGAAAAATGATTTTATTCAAAAATTATAAATAATTCTCGGTAATCGAATAGTTTTTATACTTATAATATAAAAAATTTCAAATATTTCTTCGAATCTTCGAAGAAGAGCAGAAATTGTAAAAAAAATATAATTTGATAAATCTGAGAAAACTACGTCAAGAATTATGTTTAAATTTGATATATTACAAAATGTTTGACTGACGTATGTAAATCCTAAAAATTACTTTCGATGAACCAATTTAAATGAAATTCAAATATACACATTTTGTCCTTCTTTATCAAGTCAAAAATACCAAAGTGATTGATATTTACATAGAAATTGCAATCAAGTTAAATAAAAATTCAAATTGTGTTGAATTGAATGTTAATGAGAAGCATTATTTTTGTAGCATTTTCTTATGTTGAGATTGTTACCATGCTATTTTTTATAATAAATTTCAAATTAAAATTTCGCCTGTTTTATTCTTCTAAGATGCTTCTTATGAAAAACGGTGTTGATTTAAAAAGTTCAAAACATAGATTTTTTAGACTTTAATTGTTCTAGCAAAAATAATGAAGCAAATCATGTCAATGTGAATTATAATTAATTGTATTTATAACAGTTTAAAACACAAACATTTGAAATGAAAATTATTTGTGTTAAATAAAACATGAACCTTAATTTTAATTTTGATTTTAATAATTAAATTGAATAATTTTTAAACTCATTGTCATCAATTTTTATAAAAATAATGGATACGCCTGGTATATTTAAACATTATAGTTATATGTGATGTTTTTAGTTAACAAAGTTTTGTGTAAGTGAATAGAGAAGGCATTTGAAGGAGAAATTATTTTAAACTCTATCATCAAGAAGATCAATATAAGAAGATAAATATAATGTGATAGAAACGTGAATAATTTTGACGTGTCTACTGTATATAATACATCTCATTATTGTAAGAAAATGCTATTCAAACCTAGATTCTCCTTAAATATAAACCTTGAGTGCCTTAAAAATGGGTTTTTGATGTTTAGATTTGAACAAAATTACTTCTTAGTTAATTCTTATCGTTGATTTTGACTTAATTTTTCAAGTGACTTATTTAAAAACAATTTCAATTTTTAATGTTAGGAGTTTCTAAAAATTGAATAGCTTTGTTATACATTAGTTTAAAGCAGATTTTTTTTTCATCTTATTGTATTATAATAAAATGATAATTGAATTGAGAGGCTATGATATAAAAAGAGATCGTTAAAGCATTTAACTATCATTCGGGATTGAAATTTTATTGATTCTACTCCTAAAGTAAAAAAAAAAATTATTAGGAATAAAAAAATTACTATAGAAAGAACAAATCAACAATTTACTGGTTAGTACTGTATGTACATTTCTTACATGTCTGTACACAGTAAATATATAGTAGAAAAAAAATGTTTTATATAGATCTCATTTAAAGAGTTTACTTTATTACTGTTTTGGCTGTTATTGGAGCAACAAGTCTGCTCTTTATTTTTTTTGGACCTATTGAAACACAAGAAAAGTTATTCATTTTAATGAAAGCATTTTTTAAGAAATGAAAATTATTTTTATGAAAAGATTTAATGGTTTTCGTTTCTCGACATCAAATTAAAATATAAATAAAAAAATTAATGATATTTTAGAAATAAACCTAAACAAGTGCAATTAAGCAGATTTTTTAATAATAAAAAAAGGAATAAAAATTGTTGTAGTTTCAATCACAATTAAAAAGAGATCAAGTGTAATAAAAACTGCAAAAGAAGCTTATTTAAAATAAAAAAAACAGGTAAGTAATTTTGTTCAACCGTAAACCTCATTTTATTAAATAATGAAATTAAATGAAAAAAAACTCTTAAGGTTAAATAATACAGTGTAGTCAAAATTATAACATCTAAATCATATATTAACAAATCTTTTGTGAAGTTTTATGAATTGAAACCACTAAATTGTCTTATAGAAAAAAATCCTGTAGGTTTAAGACAAATATCCTTAAGCAAGTTATCGTTTGATATATAATTTCTTTTTCGTGCTTTGTTTATTTATAAAATAATACTAATGTTCTATTCAACTAACATAAGCAATTTTGCAAATAATATTCCGCACAATAAATAAAAAATTACATAAAAAGCATCTTCTATCTTTAACAAAAAAAAATAATTTGTAACATTTTCATTAAATTTATAAAATTAGAAGATCGTATAAAATTGATGGGTTATTACTAAATAATTTCGTTAGAACTTTGAGTTGAGCTTTAACTTAAATAAATAATTAATATTTCTTGTCTTAAGATTGGTTATTAAATTTTTTAAATTAAAATATTAAAACAATCAAATTATCTCCTCTTCTGTTATTTTAAAATAGCTTATATGAAACCAAACCATATGAAACACCAAAGCTTATATGAAATAAATGTAAATAGAAAAAAAATCTTTTTCCATTTTTTTTTTGTTTTTTTTAACTTCATAATACAGTTAATAACTCAATATAGCTAAAAATAGATTTTCGTTTATTATATATTGCATGATAAATTATATTTATTTGTTTACACAGCTCAAGCCTTCTGAATGAAATAAGAGAAAATTAGATCAAACTGTGTCCTTAAAGTTGAAAAGACATTGGATAAACAAAACTGTACGGATGAATTTTAGAAATAATGAATTTGTCATGAATGATAATTTAAACACTTTCTTTCCCAAGAAAAAATTCAGCCGAACTAGTAGATTTTGACCCCAAAATTAATTATATACCAAAAAAATTAAAGTGTCCCACCGGGAGAAAATTGATTTTAAATACGTATTTAAAGTATTTTTTTAGTTTCTGACATTTTTTTCTTGAAACAGAGGCTTAAATAATATATTTCGAGCTACATTGAAAAATACAGCATTAAGTTTTTCTTTTTCCACAACAGGACATACAAACCTTATAATTATAATAAATAATAAAGTTTAAAAGATCAAGTAATATTTAGGTAAATTGTTGAGCTGTTATTTAATGTTTGAATTAAAGGAATATAACATTTTTTTATTGCCAAACTTTATAATCGTTCAGTTTAGACGGTTTGTTTTTACTATAATGAATATGTGTATTCCTACATACAACTCGTTTTTAAATCTTTACACAACTATTTGCTACTGTTTAAGACTCTACGTAAAAAAGTAAGGCAGCTCCGCAGCAAATTCATAATTTTGAGCGCTTGTTCTTTTTCTTAATATTTTCATCTATTTTATATTATTATTAAATAATTATTTAATAAATATTTCATATTTTTTTATTGAAAACGTCTTTTTAACGGTTTTTTTTTTTTTTATTTAAAATCAATTTAATTAAGACATCTCTAATTCTCACAGTGAAATGAATGTACGCTACATTATACAAATTTTTATGAAAACTCACGTACCTTAATCTTAAATTATTACATTTTTAAAACAATTCAATTAATGTTAATGAAAAATGTAATTGAAAACAAAAACATTAAAAGGTGTTCTAAAAGGTCATTTGACCGCTGAGGCCTATTTTGACGAAAACACTTGTTCAACTTGGATGTCTTTGTTTAAGGGACTTTTGTTAATAGAATTCAGAGATGCTCTATGATATTTTACTTATTTTATTTTTTTTGCTTTGAAACTTAACTTAAATGGTCAATTTACGGTCTATATTAATTTGGACTTAAAGGTTTTGGTAAATATAAGTTAAACATCAATTGCGTTTTACTAAACAAAGAGTGACTTTCAGATTGTATTATAAAAAAATATTTTTAATTTTCGGTGGAACAATTTCAAACAATGTTTTAACACTTGTGTATTCTTTGTTTTGGTTGGTTCAAAAACATTTTAAAATTAAAACTCTAATTCATCACATGAAACACGATAAAGCGAATGTGTCGTATATACGTTTTTATATATACTCACATACTTAATTACAATTTTCCTACAATTTTGCAATAATTTCTATTCTATCAATTCTTGTATTTGATGAAAAACGCAAGAGATTTTCCAAAAAAGCTTTTAGTGTTATTTTCCCAAATGGACTGCTGAACCATAAAGACCAAGCCAAATTATGAAAATTTTTCGAATATTTTTTGATGAATATTTGCTGAAAAAACTAGGGGACCATTCTAAATCACAACGGAGATATGGGCGCTACCGACACAATAACGAAGAAATATGAAAGGTTATAACATGTTAACTGTATTGAAAAAAAAGACATTGATCAATTAAATCAAACTGGTCTAATCGATTGTTTTGACTATTTTATTGGACCCAAAAAGTCATTTGTTAGTTCGAATCTCAAAATTATGATTTAAAATAATTTATAAGTGGTTCCTTTTTTCAACACTCAAAAAAATACTGATAGAAACAATTTAGGTTAAGTGAATTCTGAGTGGTTCTTGCATCCAATATGCAAAGAAATAACACTGTCAAACACGGCGAGGGTCATATCAACCTGATGAGAAATCCTTTTGAGGTATGATAGTACTTCATAACCCTTGAACTTTCCCGTATACAGTTTGGCGCTAACACACCTACTTTTTTTAATATTTTTTTTAAATTTTGAAGATTTCCTCTTATAATTACTATGTAATTTTTCTTAGTTGTATTAAATGATGATGAAAAGTTTTCGTTTATTTGATTTTTTTGTTAAATGTTATGCAATTTGTGACCCAAAATAATATTAGATTTATTTAGTTTATGACTTTTAAAATACTTTTGACCAATTTTAAGGCGAATTTTCATCGAAAACATTGAAAAAATATATAATTTCCGAATGCCTTCTAAAAAAATGTTAAGATTTTATTTAACCCATTAACCGCCGCTGGTCGATTTTTCGTCCAGTAACTTTGGAGCCGGATTTCTCCTAGAAGTTCTCAAAATATTTTCTTCAAATTTTCAATATAAATAATTATTATAAGAAAATTATTAGCAGAAATAAGATGGAAAGTCATGTAATTTTTTCCTCTTCGTACAAGAATTCTGTACGTATTTCTATGGTATTATACGAAACCTTCAAACGGCTCTCCTGTAAAATTTTTGTATGAAACTCAAAATTTTCATCGAAACGAAAAGTGATCACTGTTACACAAAGAACAAATCCTAGAAGAAAATTTTGTTCTAAACTCAATATTTCTAGGAGAGGCGGTTAATGGGTTAACTGATTTGTAATTAGTATACATTTTTAAACGTATATTTTAGTAACTTTTATAACTTATAGGAATAAAAGCTTATGTTTTGTAGAAAAATCATGATATTTTTATTCAAATTGAAAATATGACCTGCAAAAAGAAATTGGGGCGATATTGTTAACAAATAAATAGTTAAAAAAAAAAAAGTTTGAAATTTTTATAACAATATATTAATTTTAAAATTACATAACTTTTCAATGTTTTCGATGAAACTTCGATTTTTGAAGGTGTAAAGAATGTAAAAGTTTATAAACTAAATAAATCATTTTAAGTCACATAATATTTAACAAAAAAAATCAAATCAACGAAAATTTTTCATAATCATTTGTATTATCAGTTGTATAACTAAGAAAAATTACATAGGAAATATAAGAGAAAATCTTCAAAACTAGGTGTGCTAGCGCCAAACTGTAAACGGGAAAGTTCAAGGTTTATGAAATACTATCAGATCTCAAAAGGATTTCTCATCAGTATGATATATACCTCGCTGTGTTTGATAGCGAAATCAATATTTTAACAAAACTATGAAAATAATAAAAAAATTATTAAAAAAAAACTAGATGAGATTATGACATTCTGTAAACGCCAAAGTTGACTATTAAGTGTGTACTTTTAGATCCTTAAAGGATTTCCCAAGCGTATGAGGTCTGGTTTATTTGTTACTCTGTGTAATTCAATTTTTCCTTAGTAAAATTTTATGTCAACATAAAACGATTTTTTTATTTCAATTTTTCAACGACAATTAAATGAAAATCAAGCTTCTTATTCTTCTTATTTAATGTCTAAAAATTGATGCAATAATAATTCTAAAAAATGAGAAATTCCAACCACTGAATGGTTTAGAAAAACGCATGGAGTAAAGTAGATTCTCCGATTTAGTCGCCCTTTTATAGGACATGATCTACTAGAAAGTACTTCCTCTTTATCAAATTTCAGCCTTTCCTTACACCAATCCAATGATTTTTTTATTGATTTTCATAATATATCAATAATCATAAATATGATGTTTTACATATAAAATATAAAAAAGGTATTATACAGCTTAACAAAATAAAATCGATGTGCTTGCTTTGAGAAATCCCGAAACACGTCAAAAAGATTTTTGAATCCTGATTATTTTCCACTTTGAAATTTTAACTGTTAGCTCTTTTTGCCTTTATTTTAAAGATATAAATTACTTGACACTTCGGAACAAAATTAACTTCAGAAAAGTTTAAACTTTGATATTTAATAATTTGAATTTAAAGGGCAAATGGCTCTTTTCCATACAAATTTCATTATTTCATAAAACAAACACGAATCAGTGAATTTTAAAATTTTAAAGTGGAAAATAATCAGAATTGAAAAATCTTTTTGACTTGTTTCGGGATTTCTCAAAGCAAGCGCATCGATTTTATTTTGTTAAGCTGTGTTATTAATGTATAATCAAAAATTCATTCGTCATTCGTTCAAATTATTTTGCTTAAAAAACTTTAAAAATAATAAAAAAATAACAAAAAAATTTTGGATACAATTTTCAAAAATTACAGATAAAAAACTTTTCGTCAGCCACTACGATTTGGCTGAAATTTTAAATAAGAGGAAGTATTATTTAGTAGATCATATACTATAACGGGCGACTTAATCGGAAATATTCTTTACTACATGAAAATCCTATCAGAATGTCGTAGTTAATAAAAGTGTAATGATATTATTATTTTGTATGGAGCAATAAAAAGAGAAGGTTTTCTAAATATAGTAAAAAGTTTTTTTGTGCTCCTATCAATTCATAATACTATCATTATAATTTAATATTTTATCTTCAAATATATACCTGCACAATGCAAAACCTAATCAATAAATTATACTAAATGATTGAAATCTTCTGATGCAATATGATTTGGAATTTACAATACGTTATTTGTATATTATGACTATACATTTTCTTGTTATGTCGCGTCATCGTTTATATTTAATATAGCTTTTAAAAATGAAATATTTCTGAAGTTAATCATTAAAATAAAGTTATGATTACGGACATTAAAGTACCACAAATTCACAATTTTACTATTCACATTTTGTTTAATTTATATAACACTGTACAACAAATAGAAAAAAAGTATCTAATATTTTTTAGAATCTTCCAGAATTCATTTTGTGAGCCTGAAAAGTCTAATATTTTTGGCTAATCTGGTATTCAAAACCTTGAATCCTATAAGCTTTATTTGTCTTATTTCCTACTATCTATTTATCTCATTTGTATCTCATGTAAAATGAGTAAGTGCATATTTTCAATTTCTTTGCTAAAAGATGACAAAATGTCTCATTTATATAAAAAATTCATATCTCAACAACGCCAAAATTTTTCTTTTACTTTTCAAAAATCACTATATTGGAGTACTTTTTTTTCAATTTGTTGTACAATTTTTTTTCATTTTATTACATTGATGTTATCAGTTATACTTGTCAATGTCAGTTCTTCGATTAAAATAGTATATAAGAGGGCTATTTGATAAATTTACTTTTGTGATTACACGTAGTTCCTTGAACTAACTGAGAAGTAAAAAAAAAAAAATAAGAAATTCTCACCACTGGGCGGTTCGAGTGCATTTGATGGGACTTGTTTCTCGACTACTCAATTTGCTAGTTTTTTTTTATACAGGTTTTTAGTGCATTTCGTAAGAAAAAATGCACTATTACAGACGGTTTGTCCGCCGTCACTCTGACACTCTGACACTCCGACCACTGATCGCTATCCATAACTCCGGAATGGTCCATCGGAGCGAGGTCTGGTTTTTTTTGTTAGACAGAGGAGGTCTTAAGGATGATTTTAAACTCATTAGTTTCGAGATTGGGCTCATGGATTGGGCTCCAGAGCCTCCGAAGCCTGAAAAACCGTTAAAAACGGTTAAAATTTTAAAATTATTTATAATTTGTTTTGTTGGGTGAAGAAGTTTACTCAAATGAACTTTAACTTAATGGCTCTGAGATTAGGCTCAGGAATTGGGCTCAGAAGTTGGGCTCATGAATTAGGCTCCAGAGCCTGAAAATGTTCAAAACCCCAAAATGTCCGATTTTTTCAAATATTTTTTTTAAAATTTTTAAAATGGCGAAAGTTTTTCAAAATGGCGGAAAATTTTCAAAATGGCCGTTATTTTCAAAATGACCGTTATTTTCTAAATCACCGTTATTTTCAAAATGGCGGTATAATTATTTAAATTAAAACTTGATTATATTCAATGAAACGAGTCCCATCGAAATGCACTTTTCTAAACCGCCCAGTGGTTAGAATTTCCCATTTTTTAACCTCATTCAGACTCTGGAACAAAATTCTTATGAGATTCTTTTAAAAAAAAATCTGACATCGCTATGATGGACCATTCCGGACTAATGATTAAGGGAATGACGGCGGCCAAACCGTCTCTAATAGTTTATTTTTTCCTACGAAATGCACTGAAAATATTTTAAAGCAAAGCGGAAATCACTACACTAATATGTAATCACAGAATTTTTTTCTATCGTCTACCGGTATAGTCTTATAAAAATGACGTATGTCTAGATTATATAGAGACCTAGTTTTGAATTAAATAATGTGTCACATTTAAACGGGTATCTTCAATTTATAATCAAATTTTGATTTTTTTTTATTACTATGGTGATAATTTACGGTTAATGTATGTATAGTTAAAAAAGTTTAATTGATTCGGAATTATGTATAGTAAAATTGTCTTTTATTTCTTTTTACTTAGTAACAAAAGTTGAATATATAAAGTTAATCAGGTTAACCGACTTGGCAAATCAATAAAAATTTTACTTAAATCATGAAAAGTTTATGATCTTACTCATATGACTGTTTTCTTATCATGTGAAAATCTCATGAGTGTTTCAAGACAACGTTTTGTTTGTCACATGTTTCTGAATAAAAATTTAATGAATGGATTAACAGAAAATCAAAATAATATTAATTTTTAAAATAGAATAATTTTGCCAACGGTTAATTTATTTTTAGATCACAAGCTTGCACATTTCATTTTTATATGAAATTAATTAAGTGAGTACAATCTTCAGATGTTGATTAAATTTGCTTTTATATTAAAATAATTTTTAAAGAAAATAATATGTGAGTCAATATTTGTTGTTAACTTCTAAAACTTCAACTTTAACTTCAAATTAATGAATAATAATTCTGGTGCCATGTCTTTTTTATTTGATGAATTTTTGTATGAGTATTTCAAAAACCAATAATTTTGTCTATATTTACTCATGATTGCCAAAAATATGATTAAAGTGTACACCATAAAAGTTGTATGGCTTTTCTAGAACAGAATTTCCAACCTTTACCAAAAAAAAAACTTTTTTCTAAAAAAAAAATAAATTTTAAATTTAAATGCACAAAAAATTATGAAAAGTAATTTAAACTTGTAGGGAGAATTGTTATAAAACACGGATTGCCCTTTTGATGGAAAGAGATTCAGAGATTCATTGTAATTTATTTAATTACTATCTTTTCATATAATAAGTGCCATTATGTCTAACAAAACATGTAACCGGCTTTATAATTTTTTATATATATATATCTACAACAAACGTTCACTTATTTATCTAGTTTATTTTATTAACACTTCGGTAGTAAGTAGTAGCTATATTTTAATATTAATTTAAATCTCATTTATTTTGTAGTGCTTTTTGTGACAAATTATAATACGACTTCGAATATTGCAATGAGAAATAAATAAATTCAAATAATTTTAAGAAAAGAAAGGCTTTTTACGTTATATTGGTTAAATCTAAAGAATAATATTTAATTTTTTAAGAAAATACTGATAAAACTTAAAATAAATATTATGTCACATTATATATTTGATTGTATTACTTTTTTTAATTCACTATAAAAAATTAACGAACCGGTTATTAATATGAAACCTGATTAAAAGTAGAAATATAATATTTCATTATTTTATATTAATTAATTTAATAGTATATTTCAGATTATACATTTATGCATGTTAGTAATATATGCATTTGTAAAATCGTGCAATTGCAGATATTTTAATGGGGTTTACAGCTTAAAATTTTAATCATAAACCGGGTGTTGATTTATTAATTTTAAGAGTTAAAAAAAAATAACCGGCTTGCTATATATTTTATATTGAATGATATGCTTGTTTCAGTGTAGAGATCCTTCAAAAGATATTTTAATTTTAGTCATCTTAACTAGTCAACTAGCAATCTCAAAAGTTTTAATTATTTTACATAAGTAGAAATCTATATTTCTATTTTTTACGCGAAAATACCTATGAAAGAGCCAAATTAATCAAATATAAAGTATTTGCGTGAGTGTCTTTTAATGAATCAAGAGATTTTTTTTTAGGAATCTTATGCCATTTTTTTGGTGTTTACGCTCATCAGACTAGGCTATGACAACCATGTGCCTAGCAAATGTTGGTATATTGAATACAAAAGCAGAAATATTTATAGTTTTACCTAAAAAACTATCTATTAAAAATATTCTCAAGAACAGACATTAATAATGATATTTTATTCTTACATCAAACGAAACGTGCACTATGTCACATACAACAAATAGATAATTTACATACTTTTTCATTCATGTTGAATCATGTTTTGTTAGAAAATTATTTATATGTAGCAGACTAAATTCTTTTCTGATGACACTTATTTGTCAATACAATAGTTCTTGTTATAAAATGAATTGTGTGTTATAAACTATAAAGGTTATTGCATCATCACATTTACAGTATTTTTTTTTAGAATTCATTGATTTATACTTAATTCAAATGAAAACACGTTTATCAATTATTTTTTACACGTGTGTTTTGCTGAAAATTCTTATTTTATACGATCAATGAGTAATACATTTCGTCCTTTCCTTACATTAGAGACTAAACGAAATAAAATTTGTAGGCGGTTTTCATTTTTTGTAAAATTAAAATGTCTTATTTTATTAAGGACACTTCTTTACTTGGTCCATTTTAAGTCCTGCTAATAAAAAAGATGTTTGTTATGGATTTGCATGGATTCAACAACTTATGGTTTTATTTTTTGTTTGAATGAAATAAAAATTTGAGTAACCTTAATTGGAAATTTTCCATACAAATTAATTCAACTGAAAATTTATGAATGATTCTTTGCACGCAATACCGATCTATTTGTAATATAATTCTTTTTAATTATTAGTTTCAATGAACAAACTAAAATCGAAGTTTGTATTCGTTTGTATAGAGGCAAGTCATAAAAAGGAAGATGAATGTACAACCGGTTTTTGTGTCATTTTAAAAAGCATGGATCGCATGCTTTTGCTGTTTCACATATAGTAATTTTATTGTATATCTCATTTATTCATTCATGTCCATTCTCTATGCATTCACCTTTTTTCTTTTATCTATTTGATTCATTTATATTTCTCTGTATAGGTATATTTTATTACATACACATTAAGGTACATAAAAGTCGCACGATATTTCTTCAGGTATTAAAAAAAAAAAACACTTATATATTTATTTATATTAAATACCCTCATTGATAAGACTAAAGTTTATTTAAGCTTATATACTATGGTAATTAGTATTTCATCAAAAAACGTCTATTGAGAATATGAATTAGATGTGCCATGAGACAATACTCTTGAAATGTATTGTTCAAATGTCATGAAATGCCAGTATAAATATTTTTCGTACTTTCAGAATCTTCAAAATATTCCCCATAAGTAGTCTATAACCATTTGCATTAAACTAGATTTATAAGATTTAATTTATATTTTGGTCCGTAACTAATAATGTGAATATCATTGTAACAAAAGCCGTATATTATATATAAAATACAGTGTTATTTGTCAATACTTATACCTGACAAAGCGTTTTTGAGTGTATAAAAACCGGCCACTTTACGAACAAATTATTCAGTTAAAAAAATATCACTGACAATCAACCAGGTAAAAATTTAGAGTCTTTTTTATAAAAATTATTTTAAATTGAGTATTCGTTCTTTTTTTGTCAGACGGTACTGTTGGCTACCGTATACTTAATATTTCATCATATTATTTTTTGTATACACATAAATAGATATATATATGTATATAAATATTTATATACATTAAGTAGTATGTCTACAGACATTTTTTACATTTCTTCTAACAACTTGAACATGTATTTATTTCAATAAAGAAGGTATATAATCAGCATATAAATGATTATTCAAACAGTTTTAATTTTGATGTCAAACGGATCACGTCTTTTAAAAAAATAATTTATATAACAAAATTGGAGAATTTTCAACTTAATCTCTAAAGCAATTTGAAAAAAAAAATCGGTTTATTCAGAAAAATAATAAAAGTTTATAAATTAATGTTGATTTAATTTTTTTTGTTTAAAAACCAACTGCATATAAATATTTAATTAAATTAATTATGAATTAACACTTTTAATGTAAAGTAAAATATATATTTATGAAAAGTGCGAATTTTTATTGAACACTATAAAATTGATTTGATATAAAAAACATTATAAAGTTAAAAAAAAATTGGTAATCCAACAAAAAAAACTTGATAAATCACACATATTTTGATTGCTCGTGTCGAACGTGGTAAAAATTCAAAAAGGCAATTACTGTACAGAAGCGAATTTTTCAATAGCAAAGTGTTTTTGTACGCTAGCCATATGTTGAGTTTCAATCGAAAAGTTAATTTAATCAGATTAATGCAAATCAACATAGATATAAATCATTTGATAAACTCTAACGTAACTTAACATTCAGTGAAACTCTTTTTATTAGAGAAGAAAAGAAGATAAGCTACACATAAAACGCGTTGTCGTCTACGCAACTACAGCAATTTTGAAATTCAATAAATTAAAGATTGTGCTTAGTTGTAATTGCAACGAAGAAAAGCAATAGCAAATATTTTCCTACTTAGATCGTTACCATAATATACAGCAAGAAATTTAATTATTGTTTAACGGTTAAACCGTAATTATAAAGAAGAATTCTTCATTGCGGCTCAAAACATATTATAGTTGCACTTTCTGCATAAAACTATACTCTTCTTATAGAAGAAACAAGAAAGAAAAAGAAGAACATTTTTTAAAACAAGATCATTTGAAAGTCAAGTTTTCATATTTGCCCGAAGATAACTTATCGTGGTAAGTGGTTAACACCTTCTTTATTCATCTTGTTCTTTACAGTATAATTATCATTATGGGCACGCAACCTGTATATGTAAAGTACAGAGCAAAATTAAATTAAATTATAATCATTGAAAAATCTTATATGAGATGCCCTGATTCACCTTCATTATGTCTTTACAATTGTTATTCTTGTTTTACTTCTACATAATAATTTTAGTAAAATTCCATTATAATAATATGAACATAATTTAAAGCTTCCTTTCCCTTTTTACAACATATTATCTGTGCGTCTTCACTCTCATTTATGTTAAGTACTTTTTCCGGTTCTTTTTTTTTGGTTTTGTTATTCATTTGATTGTTCTTACGTAATAATAAAGCATTTATTTTACTTTTGCACACATAATTTGTTCCTTTATGATTTATTATATATTAATTGAATAATTTTTATGTTAATTTTAAACAAATAGATCTGCAAGTTCTAACGAAAAGTAAATTGTTTAAGAATCATGGCTGAAAATGTATAAATCTGATTCATTATTTTAAAAATATTTTTTTTTTTAATTTAAGTTTAACAATTTAAATATAATTATAATAATACATTGACGTCAGTAAACATATAATCACTTTATCATAAGAAAAAAAGTGGTGAACAGGTTTTTAAAAAGAAAATTACTAATTTATAACGAGAATACTATTTTTTTACCTCCACAGTTGTTCAAAATGCTATGCATTTTTAAAATTTTCATGAAAAAGAACAAATTATTTATGTAGAGTCAATATAATTATTGTAAAAATCATTTATAATCAATATGAAATACAGATGATTTAAAATTTAACCAACACTTAATAATCTTATAATTACAAACTTCTGTTTCACTAATTATTTTTCTTGTTATTTATTTTTATTTTTTCTTGTTATTTATTTTCAGGAAGGAATCAAGACAGAGAAAATAATTAGAAAATGAGTCAAGTTATTTGTTTAATATTTATGGTCGTAATCGCCACATCGATGGCACGGTCAATTTCATTGGATGATGAAGATAATTCTGTAAATCCTTTAGTAGCAACACAACAGAAAATCGAAAGTCGTAATGATTTTGTTAAAATTGTAAAATCACCTCCGGCACGTGTCGCACAACCTTTAGATTCTACTATTG
Source organism: Culicoides sonorensis (assembly GCA_900002565.1). Taxonomy (NCBI): domain Eukaryota; kingdom Metazoa; phylum Arthropoda; class Insecta; order Diptera; family Ceratopogonidae; genus Culicoides; species Culicoides sonorensis. The sequence goes on from LN483382.1 coordinate 273,038, forward strand.
AATTAGAATGTGAGGTAGTAGGATCTCCTATTCCGATAGTACAATGGGTAACGGGTAGTGGACAATACGTAAATGTAAGTATAAATTCAGAAATGTATTTTTTTTTTATTTTAATATGTTTTTTATATGATAGTTTGACGATTTTGAAACCAATTTGATAAGCGAAAGTGATCCAACCATAATGACGACAGTTAGAGCAAGATTAGTTATTGATCATCAAATTGGTACAGAACGCACATATACCTGTGTTGCAAGAGCTGGAGGAAAAACGGTCTATGCTTCAACTACTGTTCATAAAGGTCCTCGTCATTTAACAAAACAACTCAATTTGCCTGATTTACTTGTATCTAAGAAAAGACCAGTGCGCATTACACATTATTTCAAAAATGTTTTAGCTCTAATGGGATCCAACTTGATTTTACCCTGTAAAACTTACGGACGCCCACGTGCCGAAATAACCTGGTTGGATGTCGATGATAATGTTATAACGGGTCAAGAAACCAGATTTAAGGTATTTTTTGAAGTGTATTTGAAACGTGTTTAGACACTTATAAAAAAAAATCATTTTGTTCTTTACAGACTCTTCCAACTGGAGAACTCATTATAAGTGATCTTAAGTGGTCTGACATGGGCTCTTATACTTGTGTTGCTAAAAATGGTTTTTCCAAAGATACTATTTCAACATTTATTTATCCAACAAAGGATGAATAAAGTTAAAATGACCAATCAGTTAATTAAAAACGACGATAATCCAAACGAGTATTTATTTTTATCATTATTTTTGATATTGAAAATTTTTAAGTTTTTGTAAAAGAATAAATTATTTTAGTTTAGATTGATTCTGATACAGATAATTATAATTTTTTCTACGACAAAGATATTTAAGCATTTACATTTTACCATTATTTTATAAGAACTTAATTTATTATTAATTTTACAAGGCAAGAAATATGACTGTTATAAATTTTACATGCTGTAAATGGTTGAAGCGATTTAAAAAACTCAATATAAAAGGGTTGCTTTATTATAACTTTCATCATTTTCTCAAGTAATATAATATGCCTAAGCTTAATTGTACTTAAATTATTATCTCTCAGAAATCCAAAAAATGGGGACAAAAATAAAAGAAAATTATTTTATTGTTGTTGAAAGTCATTATAATTTCAAATTACTATGCTTATTGGTTATAATTTTTATTTTATCAATAGTATTCGCGTATTAACAAAGACTGATCATTTCTGGCTCTGTACTTAAAACAATATTGAATAAAGTAACTGAACTTTGTTTATAGTTTTGTAATAATTTGAATTTAAAGTAAATGCAAAAAAAACTTTAAAATGATCCAAGAGAATAAATAAATAATTTTGAATTTATTTGCATGTCCCTGTAAGCTATGTTTTCTTTTGATTGACAAATTCTGATTGTAAGTTTTTTTATTTTAACCTTACTTCTATCAAATGCAAAATTTATTTATTAATATAAAGATATGTCTTTTCCATTCCATATAATAATAGCCAATTTACACCAATAGTTTAAACTTATTAAAAAAAAAATTTAGTATTTAAAAAAATATTCATTATAAATAATACGCAGAAAAGTGTATGAATATATCAGTTGTGTTAAAAATAATCAGAATAATTATAAAATATTATAAAAAAAAAACAATATAATAAAAAAAATTAAATACAGATTTAATTAAATAAAAGAAGTATAAATTACTGTACTATCTTGATGGACACAAAAATTTATGATGATTTTTAATTTTTTAGAATCCAAAGGAAAGTATTAGTAATAAAACAAAATTTAGTTTTAGGGTAACTCTAATACTTATGGTAAACTTTATTCGATATATCATATGTTTGTGTTTTTTATGGAAAATAATATAATTTCTCAGTATCAAGTGATTAATTTACCAATCAAGTGATTAAAATAAAATTTATCATTGTATTATTAAATACATATTACTTCTTAATAATATTTAAAAAATTATTAAAATACTAAACAACAAAATAGAATGTGAAAGTACTTTAATTTTGCATAATTTTTAAAAGTTTAACTTGAAATTAATAATAAATCTAGAATGTATAGGTAGAAATCCACTTTTGTAGGTCGTGCAAAGTTTTTTTATCATAGAAATAGTGTTTTTCAATTTATTTTAACAGTTTATGCTTGTTCACTGCTTAAAAATTATATAAATGTTTGCTTATTTTTTTTCTCTTAAACCACAACTTTCTGATAGAAATTTAAGGAGTTTCTTTGATCATTTTAAATGTGAGTTTTACTCAATCCTCATTCAAAAATCATGAAAGGACAAAATTTCTCCTTCATCAGAATGCTTACGCTCAGACTGTGAATAAGAAGTGGTATTTAGTAATAAGTCTTGTTCTCCAAAAAGCACTTAAAGTGAAAAATTTTAATACTGTATGAAAAATCCATCAAAAAGTCGTAGTTTGAGAAAACCCGTTTCGCAGTGAATTAGTTTTTTAATAAAATAAATATAAACAGGTAAGAAATTTAAAAAAAAAAATATTTATGACACCACTTAGATTTCCTGCACAGTGGAATGATAAAATACTTTCAAATTTAAATAGAACATCACTTATAGAAGTTTTCAGTTTTGAATAATCATTATAACGTTTCACATTTCGGTTTATTTTAGTTTATTTACATAACATATTAAATATTTATTCTTCTCTGGTTTTTTTAAATTTATCGAAATTATAATTTTCTATTGTAAGTTTAACTTCAGATTAATATTATTCGTTAGTCGAATATAAACATAGTAAGGTTCTTCTACATTTTCAACTTAAGGAACAAATATTTTATTAGAACTGATAAATTTCATCTTTTCACAATTCTAATGAATTCAAATGACTACTTGTTAAATAAAATATTAAGAGTATCCTATTAACAACATTAGAATATATTACTTTATTATTTTATAATTGTCTATACTATTGACTGAATTGAATCATGTAACAAATAACATTTATGTTTATATTTATTAATGTAATATAAGTTTTTTTTTTAAATATTTACAATACATCCTTACACGCGTTATTTGCAGGATTTTTAAACTTTTATTTGGGTCTATACATAAAATACAGCATGTTTTTTGGTATTAGGATGAGTGACACCAACAACTGATAATGATCCATCCCTTAATGGCACTAACATATGCGTATTTCCAGGAGTTACTACAATAGTTTGTGTTGGAATATGAAGTGGAATATCAAATACGGGTTTTAAGCTAAATATAAAAAAAGATTTAATTTTAAATATAAAACTATATTTGAATTTGAGGCAACTTTACCCATAGAGTCTACTCATAGTGATATCACCAGCATCATCTGATACAACAAGATGTTCTCCAGCTGTGGTGAGTCCTGTTACCCGTCCTGCAACATATTTAGAGCCCAGACTTACTCCATTTATACTATAAACATGAACTGAATGTGATTTGTAATCTACTGCAGAAAAGGCTATGTGACCTGTATAACGAAAAAACAAGTTAAGATTGTTTAATTTTTCTTCTCAATATGAATTGTACCTTGATATGATAGTGTTAAATAACTTATTTCTACCTCTGGACCCATACACCCAATGGGTCGAATAGTACGTACATATTGTCCCTCTTCAATTGTATATACATTAACCGCACCATCCTAAGATAAAAATAGTAATAAAAAAAAAACCAATTCTAACTATGTGATTTACCTTTGATCCTGATACTACCAAATCCAGTTCAGTCATAATTGCAACACAAGAAACTTCAACATCATGTCCATAGAGTGTATGTATAGGCTTTGGTACATTGTTAAAGCTATTACTATTAATGGCAACATTCATCTGAGGATGATGCATCGAATGATGGTGGTGATGAACAACTTGCCCACCTAGTGCAGATGGATTTTGATTACTTGTCGTTCCAACTGCCGATGTTGCTTTAACACTTGCATTTTGTAATGACCAAATAATGCAAGTACAGTCTTTTGATCCAGTGACTAAATATGAACCACACGTATCTAAAGCAACACACGTTACGACGTCTATAAAAGAAAGTGGTAAGAATTTATTTTTATAGTATTCATATAAATATATTAAAAAATAAAATAAATTTATTATTTCCGAAAAGTTGAAGAAAATAAAAAATTTTGATTATATTAATAGAAAACGATACGAAAATTAATTTGTTTTTTACATTTGCATTCAAATGAGTTTAGACATAATTTGAAATAAAATAAATAGTAATTCTGGTGTTTCATAAATTAACGTTTAATAAACAAAAACAGTTTGCAATTCAGTCACGTAAGTGAAGGTCTTTAGATATATATTGCATAATAGCGCATAAGTAACGCCTATACATGTTGGTTTCTATTAAAAATTCATTCAATACTTACTAAAATGTTTAATAACTGAAGCAACTACTTTGCCACGCGATGTATTAAATACACGCAGAGAGTTGTCCCAAATACCTCCAGCATATAGATATTTACCATCAGAACTTACAGCGAAAACGTTAGAGCAAAGTTTGAGTGAAGGATGGAATGGTCCTACAATTCGTTTTCGGTTCCTAAAAATGTAAATTAGAAATAACCATAATTTAAGTAATACTTTAATAAAATTTACTTGAGATTTGTTGTTGTTGCGTCAATTTCGAGTAAAAACCCTTTATCTTTGTCAAATGAAAGCCAACTGTGACATCCTAATATTCCATTTTTTGTCACAGAAATCAAATAATCTGGACTTGTTTGAAGAAACGAACGTGGTGGACTTCGAGGGGTACTCAAAAATATAACCGGATCTTTATCATTAGACAGATCACATTGTAAATTTGTTACTCTATCAAGGAATTGGGTAAAATCAGGTCGTTTGAGTTCAAGTCGTATTAGTTTTGCTAAACATTCATCGATTGTCAGACGTTTTGGATGAGGTTCTCGTAATAGCTGTGATGGTGTTTGTCCAAAATTATTAATCATTCCCTCAACCGCCTCTCTTTCTTTGTCATCTTTTATTTTATCTAAATCTACAGCTCCTTCATAAGAACAATAATAGAATATATTCAAAGCTTCGACAGCACGAGGTCCTTTTTGTTTATAACCGAAAATTAAGTCAATCCAATTATGTAAATTTTTTGAAACATATTCGGACTCTAATGCTCGACGATGTATCGTGATAAAGTCCTCGGCATTTTTTGCCCACGGGGGAAGAACCACATCATTAACACGCTCTTTAGAATTTTGCAAAGTTCCCAAATCAAATTTATTTGTATTTTTTAAAAATTCAGGAAAGTAAAAAAATTCTGGAATAAGCTCTTTTACATCATTTGGATTGTCCATTAATAGTTTCCAGGTTTGAGGAATGGAGTGAAATTGTCTATCAGCCACATCAAATCTACCACTTTGTAATTCAATATGAAGTGATGTAAAAGGCTCAACACGAATCATATAATGCAAAACACCAGCTGAATTAGAGTAATGTGTCCCATAATGGAACTTTGGAATCATTCCAGATGGATCTTCAAAACCTTCATATTTCGCTCGAACTTCTGCTTCATTTTTCGGATTGATAACTCCAATGGGCCTACTTAAATCTCGAAATGTTTCAGGTTTTGTCAAATCTAATTCATCACTTGTGTAATCTGCTAAAATCCAAGGAAACACTGGATATTGTGACAAATCATTGTAGGATCGACCTGCTATTGTATTTAGATGCATGAGATACTCAAAATTGGAAATTTCTCGATTTATCCATTTTTGTGTATAACCGGAAGACTTTAATAATTCAGATGGACTCCTACCAGATCCATACAATATGTTGGGCGGTTGTAAACTTAATATTTTTGAATATATTTTATTACGAGTCTTTGTCGTGAAATTCAAAAAATAACTTGTTTGATCAACTAAAAACATTTCAAGTGCACTTCGCCTTAAATTGAATTTTCTCAAATGTACTTCTCGTAATTGTTGTATATTGAATCTGTAGAAATTATGAATAATAAGATACGCACAAAATTAGACCCCAATTGCAATACCTAAAATCATGTTTTGTTCCATCCTCCGTATTTGGACTTAAATCAGTAAATATAAATTGATTTGTTGTTACATCCAACCGTCCTTTAACCCGCATCATCAGAGTTATCAATTCACATTCCTGTTGTATCACTACTTTTTCTTTTCCAGAAGTTTCGGGTCTAGTAATAAAAATAAAATGGATAAAAATTTAATAAAAATATATATTTGAATACATACGCTTGAGCTTCCATGTTAGCTTTAATTTCTTCTTCAATTTGTATACTTTCTTCATCTATATTTTCATCTCCGAGAACTGAAGGTGCAATATTAATTTCAGTTGACACTCTTCTAAAAAAAAAAAATTTTTAAAGTCCGTTGAGAACCTCCTTTAAGTATATTTATTACCGTGTTGCAGATAGTTGTGCTGTATTGTCACGTAAATTTGCAGCGGCAGTGTGCGGATCATGGTATAAATTGGGTTCTAACTTCAATCGCATGCGAGCAAGATTTTCATGATGTGATAATTTCCAGTATTCTTCAATAGGTTCCCTAATAAAATAATTTTATAAATGTTGATAATTTATAATAAACTCTAATTAAAAAAAATTATTCAGTAAAGTCTCAACTTTAATTTTCGGTAGTTGTATCAGATAAATGAAGAAATAAAAAATGTATATATTTTAAAATGAATATTGATATATTTGTTTTAATGTATAAATGTTACTAATTTGATTAAATGATATAATTAATTCTAATAAATATAAAATGATGAAGATGTATTTATGCTGTACTCTATAATTGCATTAAAATGTTAAAAAAATAGACAGTTAAATATAAATGAAAAACAATTTTTCACATTCTGCCATGTTATGTTTGACTTTTTAGGCAACAACTACTTTAGCAGGAGCTACAACAGTCTTTTGTGCAACAATAGCTGGGCTTACAGCAACAGGAACATCCTTTGATACTACTGCATTGAATCCATTTATAGGATCGGCATAATAATTAACAACACGACGAGATCCATCAGCCTCAATCAAAGAGTATGATCCTTTTACAATATCACCATCGCGAGTCTCTTCTTGAGTTTTTGAATCGCCAGTCAAACCATCCTGAACATTATAGGCAAATTGATATTGAGGATATGAGTCATCAAATTCGACTGCTCTAGCGGCGACAACTGGAGCATTGGCGGCTAAAACTGGAGCACTTGCTACCAAGGGAGCAGCCCTGGTAGCCACAACTGGAGCAGAGGCCACTAATGGAGCAGCTCTGGTAGCAACAACTGGAGCAGCATTGACAAATTGAGCGGATCTGGCAGCTAAAACTGGACCTGCAGCTACTAATGGAGCAGCTCTAGCAACTGGTACGGATGCAGAATATTGAGTAACATATTGAGTTAAAGGAAGATTATAAGGAGTTTCAGCTACGAAAGCGCTACGAAACAGGGGAGCATTTGAGACATATTGTGAACTACGAGCTAATACGGGAGCAGCTACTATGGGGGCTGCCAATTGACCTGCATTAACGGAAAGGCTGAGGGAAAGAATGGCGGCAATCTGAATAAATAATTAAATTTAAAAAATAAATAAGAAACCATTATACAAAATTACAGCTTAACTTACTTTAAGTAAACACATTTTAAGTTTAATTTAGTTGATGAAGAAGAAAAAACTAATTTCTTATTGTCCTAATGGCAAAAACTAAACTGACATGCTTATCAATTGTTTGTTTCGGTATTTATACTTTGCATAACAAAAATGTATCATTTGTTTTCATCCCCACAACATACTTACTCATGATACAAAGATTATAGTTCAATCATTGAAACAATTATTTATTCTACAAATCACGTATACTTATCAAATAATAATAAAAATACATCATTAAATCAATCTATTTGTTTTTAAAAAAATTAATTCAATTGTGGTCAACACCAAACAAAAAGTTAAATATGTTTTAACATTAGCATACATAACACGTGTTAACTTGCTTAAACATTTTTGGCATGTAACTGTGAAATGTGTATTTTGGTCCTGTAGTCGGGCATTAAAATGTAAGTAGGTCATTAATGTCATATTAAACTTTTTTACATATTTTTACTTTTCAGCAATTTTAACAGAAGCATGATAGTAAAAACGTGGTTCAATGATTGTGTTTCATTAAAAGATCAATATCAAAAGATAATTGACCACTGTGAAAAGCAATATAAATGGCCTTGAAGTATAACACCATCAAACATGGAGAAGGTCGCATCAAATAAATGACAAATCGTCTTAAGGTTTGATTCTACTGCTGAGATTTTCCCTTTAATCGTTTGGCGTTGGCAGCAATATTTTTTTAAAGTATATTTTGTATGATTTAAACGAATTTTTAATTTTTTAATAAATATATAATCTGCTATTTATTTTGTTTGTATTTTCATATCAACTTTCAGTTAAGCATCTATATAAGTACATGAAAAATCGCCAGTGAATGCCTCAAATTGAACAAAAAAGTAGAATCAAACTTCAAAATGATGGTTCCTTTTTATTATTTATTTATAAGTTACTTTTAATTAATTTAAATTGAATGAATTGAAGTCACTTTATTCATAATTCAATAAACTTTATAAATTTCAAAAAAAACCCAGACACTTGAAAATCGAAGGGAATTACATCTTGCTCTTTTTGCATTTGACTTATTAAATAAAAAAATTAAAGTTGATAATTTAACTAATAGATTAATTCGTCGACCAATGATGTATAATTTAAGACAACAACGTTTATTACAAGAAGAACGTCAACAAAACAACTTTTCGGCTAATGATTGTACCGACAGAGCTATACGTATATTTAATAAATTTAGAATTTTTTATGATGAAAATACCTCGAGGAACACATTTAAAAAAAGAATTTTGACTAATATGAGGATTTTACACAATGATAACACTAATTTAATTTTGTCATAAAGAAAAATGAGTTAAACTTAAATAAATGAATTTACTATATTTATAAGTAATTATATATGCAATGTTAAATTTAGATCAATACTTCGAATTTAGAAATTAATTAAGAACAAAAAAAACTTTGTAATGTGGGATTCAACCTTAATATTCATACATTTAATATTTATAGCCATTTAGAGTATCAATATAGGTTTTTTTTCCGACAATCTTACCGTTGTCATTTGGACTTCTCTAAACTTGCTTCTCAAGTTTATTGAATAATCTTGATGGCGACGGTTTATTTATTATGATGATGGTATGGTGCTTCACGCACCATGCCTAGTCAAATTTATATTCAAGATGACAGGAAAAAAAACCCCAAACAAACAACTACAAAAATTTTTTAATTCAACCCACAATAAATTAAATTTAAAATATAAAACTGTAAATATACATTAAAATTGTAAAATGACTTCAATTGTCAAATAAATAAATAAAAAAAAAATATTATCAAACACCCACACACTTTGTTACAAATATATGCGTAACTGTCCTTCTTCCCACTCTGCTCACATAAAATAATATTTGCTGAATATTTAATAGTTGTACAAACAAATGTACATAAAAAATGACATAAAATCACGCAAGACATTACTATAAATAAACAAACTCACCACTTCTCGCATGTAAATGTGCCTTTTTTTGTCGTTCAGCTTTTGTTTTTCTATGAACACGTCTATCCTCCAAATTTTCATCGATTTCCAAGTCACCCGATAACGAGGCCTCATTAAAATCCGAACATTGCTTTAGATACCGCATGAGAGTCTCATTTGCTTGTCTCACTTCCATTTCACCTGCGGCGATAATTTTCCGTTCTCTTCTTCGACGTGACTCGGATTTGCTCCTTTTTCGTCGTGGACTCTTTTCGTTGCTACTCCTACTTCGAGTACTACGTTGGGCTGGACTACGTGGTGGCTCACATAACGTTTGAACCTTCAACTGTTTATCAATGTAACCGAGAATACCTTTTTGCAGTTTATCGTCTTTAGGCATTCCTTGAACCACCTCATTTTCATCAGCCTCAGTTGTTGTTGTTGTTGTTTCAGTATTATTGCGTTGTTGTTGTTGTTGTGATAATGATTGTTGTTGCTCATATAAATTTCCTGTATTATTGGTTGCATTTTCACCATTGACGTCATCATTTTGCACGATATCTCCATCATTATTGCCATCTTGATCTCGAACTTGATGTGCTGGCGAATGATTTCCATTTACAACCCGACTAGCACTTCGTCGATTGTGTTTACTCTTTGAATGGATTTTGGGCGTCTCCATTTTTGATAAATTTATTTTTTTTTTATTTTCAAAGATATTTTGAACTTTTTTTTATTTATTTAAATTTATAACTGTAAATTAAAAGAAAAACTGTACGATTTTTTTCTTTTTCATCACATTAATCGAATATTTTCTCTCTCACTCTCGTGTCGCTTTGTATTTATTTATGTAATTTATATAAGCATATTTTTCATTTCTATTTATAGAACTCAAAACAAATATCCTTTAACGATACATTTTCTTTTCCTTCTTATAACCGAATTAAAATTTATATCAATACAGCTGTTAATTCCATTTCTGTTATATAAAAAGGATGATTACAAAAGGAAACAATCATCAATTTGAAATATTTTTTTTATTTTAACTTTATTTTTATTTATTTTATATTTTATTTATTTTAATTGAACGAAACAAACTGGAGAAAATTCAAACACCGACTGACGAAAAATGTATTTCAAGAAGTAAGAATAACAAAGGACACGTACACACACACACGTACATACCCACATAGGCGTATAAGGATAAATTTATAATAATAATACACAGAATTCAGTGGATCAATAAAATTCAACCACCTACCCTCGTACTCTGATTATTGATTGTATTTAAATGTGCTTGAAGCTCACTTTGTATACATAAAATAATGTTACAACAGCTGGCTTTTGTATGTATGCAGTTTTTTGCGTTTCCAGGATTCAAGTGCAGTGTTGTAGGTGCACCACATAGAAAATGGGGTGAAATTGCATAGCAACGACTTGGATTCAAACAAGTCAATTCCTGGAAATTTTAAATTTCATGGATTATGATGTAAGCAAAGAATTTCTGTCCAACAAACGGACCCTGAAAGGAACTGCGATTAATTTCAATACGTATGTGTATGTAAATATACGTTTTCAGTGTAATTCCTTTTAATTTTCCATGTCACTGCTTAATTTTTTGATTGCATTCACATTCTATACGTAAAATTTCGTCTGTTTTATGTTGTATATAGGTAAAAGTAGGTATTGATGACATAATCATAATGTAAATATAGTTGATGCACGAACTATAATTATGTTAAGGATATTTGTCTGACTTGCGCAATAAAATTTATTCTGTTTATCTGTATCTATGCATGTACAGAAATAAATGCGTACTGTGGGTTGAATGAAATTTTTTTGATACAAAGGTTTTTGTATGGGTTGTGTGTTCTTCAATGAAAAGTTGTAAATGTCAAATGTAAGTAGGTTCTGAATGAGTTATTTTTGAACATTATTAGGGTTAATAATTAAAATCATAATTTTTTTGTTTTGTTTTGAGCTTATTTTCAGGTTAAGCACCTTTGATCTGGTTAAGTAGAAAATTTTATACAAATAAAAAAACTACTTTGATTTGTGTTCCTGATTTCTGTTTAACATGGGTCATAAATCAGCTTTGTAGTAATGGATTTGATGGTCAAGACAAAATAAGTCAATTTAGCTGAATTTAAGTTGAGAAAATTCCTCTTTAAATTAATCAATCACCCTAATCTGAATACAATTGTTATGTGAATTTTCTCAGAAATTCATGCTTCTCATGAAAATTGAACAAAATTTAATGTTTCGCGCATCCTTTTTCACATACCAACTCGTATCTCTCGTATTGACATCGTATATACAAGTTATGCTCCGAACCTCATACACATAGAATTTTGTTATTATTATAATATGCCGTATTGTGACGTCAATCTGGAAACTTTTTTGCGTGTAATAATTTTATTGTGTGACGTCAATCCAAAAAATAAAGTCCTATCATCAGTGTTTTCAATTTAATGTATGAGTGTGATAACCTACAGTAACATACCAAAGCTTATACTTACATATAATGCGTTTCATTTATCATTATAAAACATTTAAGTCTGCGAGAAAAAGGCAGAAAAAAAGGGATGTGTAGGAATTTATTTGTCTATACAATGAATTTTACATAACGACTTATTTTATAAATAGAAGTAGCGAGGGGCAAGATTTTTAAAATATTGTAAGATCTTAGTGAATTCTAAAAATCACATCATTTTCCGATGTAAAATTTGCTCCTAAAACCTATAAAAAAATAAAATTTTGGGGTCTTCGTACAAAAAAATTTGCGACTGACCATTTTAAGGAATTTCGTGTTATTGAGGGCTTTGCATCATGTTTCATCAAAAAAGCATAAAATTTATAAATATTTTTGAATTTTTTATATTTAAAATGGATAGTTTTTTAACGTGTTTTGAGTATCTAATCACTTTTGTATCTTTAGTAGATCAAAAGTTACAAGTATTTTTGGTTTAATGGTATGAAATTAGTCCAAAGAGGTCAGTTAAACAATTTTAATTGATTTTTCAAAGAGATTTTGAATTTTGGTCAAAAAACAATGAATTTACGAAAAAGATCGATAGTTTATTTGGCAAAATTATAGAAAATTCTGTAATTTTCAACTTTTTCTCGCATTACTACAAAAAAATCATGAAAAAACTCGACTTTTTGGCTAAAACTCTCGTTTTTCAAAAAATGGTCATAACTTTTGTTCCAACAAAGCTACAGAAGCGTTTAAATACTCAAATCGCATTAGAAAATTCTCACCTTTTTGATTTTAATACTTAAAAATATCTAGATGAAGACTTTTATGATGCAAATTGATAGAAAAGTCCAAAGAACTTGAAAATTAAACCGAAAATCGGCCAGTCGCAAGTTTTTTTGTATGAAGACCCCCAAATTTTATTTTTTTATCGGATTTAAAAGCCAATTTTACATCGGAAAATGATGTGATTTTTGGAATTCATTGAGAACTTCCAATATTTTGAAAATCTTGCCCGTCGCTAATAGAAGGATTTTTTTTGGTCTTGTTCGGCTCATTTAAATTCTGTATGTATTGAAATGGAATGCAAAGAAATGGAAAGATTCTTGATAAGACATGAACAAGAAAAAGTTTTACAACCATAAAAATAATTTTGAATAAAATGCTGGAGGTTAAGTAAATTAGGACTGTAAGGCTCAACAAAAGACTTTCAATGACAAATTCACTTTAATTTTTGGGACTCATTGAAATTCTGTCAATTTGGAACTACTTTTCAATAAAAAAAATGTGCATTTGACTACACTGGCCCAAAATAATTTTGTGTGTGGGTGTCAGACAAAAATAATAATAAATTTCATGATTCAAATAAATTAAAGTACAGTAGACGAGCGACACTTTTAATAAACTCACATACACACACAAACACACACACACAACAACTTTTTCTGACATATCATCGTATCAAATGATTATGTTTCATATATTCAACAAAAATTGAATTACGGAGAATAAAAAAAGGTAAAGTGTAACGATACAGTGAGCTAGAGATAGCTTATAATAAATGTAACATTTTTTTGTGTACAAGTAAGATCTTTTCTATTTTTAGTGACAATATAATTAGGCTTGTTACGATTTTTTTTGTTTCTTTTTGAACATTTTCCTGTAGTCAGATACCGGATTAGCTAAATTTAGAAGCATGAGATATGAAATAGTTCTTGAATGTATGACTATAAGACCGTTTTTTTTTCATTAAGAGTAATCACGTGTTCATTGGTGATTTTATCTTGGAAATGCGTGATTCGGCATTTTTTGACCATATGACAATAATTTTATTTTTATTATAAAAGTCAAAAATGTCATTTAAACTATATTTTTTTTCTCTTCAACTTTAAAAACAAAATCAAAGATATCCTTTGCAAGTAAATCTGGATACTCCATTGCTGCAAAATGTCCTCCCTTCTCATAATATGTCGATTGAATTAAGTTAACAAACTTGTCTTTTAAAATAAAATCCGGTACATGTCGTATTTCGTGCTTAAATCTGGCACAACCTGTTGGTACAACGGTTTTTATCGAGTCTAAAGCTTTCATTTGATCATAATTCTGCATAACTTCCTTATATAAGCGCATGGAAGTCGTTATTGAATTGGTTCCGTAATAGATCATCAAATTATCAAGAAGTTTATCAATTTGAATTGTCTCATCGACACCACCATGTTTTTTCTTGCGATTTGCCAAATTAGATCCAGTTGAAAATTTTTCGAGAATATATGCTGCTAATCCAGTTGGATTGTTTGACAAAGCGGCTCCAATTGTATCTGGTTTTGTTGCTTGTAAGTGGAAATATCCTGATTCTTGTAATAAATTCCAGAATTGAGGTAAAATTGGATAAAAATAATCAATGTATTTCTCTTCGATGAAAAATGATGGACGGAAACTCGCAATAAGTGTTTTAATTGTGGCAAGTGGTGTGCTTGTCGAACACATCGTTGAATGATATCCCAGCACATTGTCTGGGAATAAAGTGGCCATTTGATTTCCAATAATTGAACCCCAATCACCACCATAAATGTAATATTGTTTGCTGCCAATACGGTCCATCAAATTATTAAACACTATTCCAGCTTGAATTGTATCAAAACCCTGTTTCGATGGAGCTTGTGAATAACCAAAACCGGGAATGAAGGGTACAATAAACTCAAAGACAAATGGCTGGTGTTTCGTTTGATTGATCAGCTCAGTTATGAGATCGTAATATTCAAGAATGGATCCAGGCCATCCATGGAGAAGTAAAAGTGGGAGAACCTTAATTGATTTTGATACGTTTTCAGGATAAACATGAATGTAATGAATATCCAATCTTTAAAGAAATTTAAATTTTACATAATTATATTCAATAAAAATCCAACCATACCCCTGAATTTTCGTTTCATAATGTGGATATTTTGCTATATAAAATTCACGCTCACCATACCAACGATCCAAATAATCAGTTTGCCAGTAATACATCAATTGACCCAATGTTTTTGAATTAAATCCATATTCAAAGTTAACATCCTCCAGTGGTTTGGGCAAATAAAAAGCTGTCTGATTGAGTTGAAATCTCAATCGGTCAATCAACTGAAAAGAAATTTAATGTAAAATCATCAATCTATGCAATATATTAAATTTACCCCATCTTCAAAACTAAGCACAATTTTGTGAATAGCAATTTCCTTTTCTTTCTTTGCTCCAGGTCCCCAATATTTATCGTAATCATAGTCGGGTAATGGTGCTTCTTTGTAAAGAAAATTGTAAAATTGTAGTGCACCATATGCAAATAATACAAAAAAACTGGAGACGACAAGTAATTTGAACATGATTTATACTAAAAAGATGAACTGCACTAGAAAGAATTTTGAACCGAATGAAAGAGTAAATAAGTGTTTTCGAATTAACTGGCTTCAAATGTTATCTTATCATATCTTATCAATCAATGCTTTTTATCGTATTTTAAATTTTTTTATAAGACCTTTGAGTGACTTTTCAAAAAATTAAAGAAAATTAACGATACTGATATAATAAATCTTGCATAATGAGAACTTTGATTTGAATTTACTTGATGAAATTTTGGGCAAGATTTTTTTGTATATAATTTAATTTAAAGATCTTGAACGGCCTCAACCCATGTAACTTGAGAAAAATTGCCAAAAAAAATTTAAACGTTAATATTAAATTTAAAAGAGAACGAAATTCTCCGAAATAAACAAATAATGATATACACAAAATATGAGTAAGCTCTTATCAATCATTTCCAAGAATGATACTCATTTTACGTTAATGTAAACGTGAATTTGTATATTCTGCCAACATATTGATTATCTCTTATATAATATGTCTTATATAACATTCGATACTTGACGATTCGCATTATGTGTTTTTTTTTTATCATACAAAAATCCCTATCAATATTAATTGTAGTCAAATTTTTTATCATGTTTTATTATTCTGTTACTTGTAGTTTATTTATTGAACGTCTTACATTGAAATTGAAAGGCACGATCTTTTGAATAAGTGACTTGACTTAGAACTAGATAACCATGGTAGTTTTTAATGGTTTGTATGATGTTACTTCTCTTTCTATTTTTTTAAGAGTTATTTAGCTCGTTATTCTCTTTGCAAAATTTCAAGAGAATTTTGTTCAAAAATACTAGGTTTTAAGATTTTACTCTAAAGTCTGAAAATTCAAAAAATAATTGTCCAACGTGAAAAAAACGAAAATTCTGGGTGTCACGTTTGATCCTCTTCTAACATTTCATTTTCACGACAAAAACATCAACAATAGACTAAAGCAACGCAATAATGCTCTAAAGGTCATCTCTGGTAGCAACTGGGGTAAAGACAAATCAACCATGGTCACCACCTACAAAGCTATCGATCGCCCAATCGTGAACTAAGCGGCATTATTTTAGTCCCCTCAACTAGCAGACACACACTGGTCCAACATCCAAGCAAATCAAACCCTAGCTCTCAGAATAGCCACTGGATACCACCTAATGACTCATCAAGATCACTTACATCAAGAAACTAAAGTGTTTCCAATAAAATGCCATAATGAGCTCATTACAAAACAGTACATCGCTGCCTGTCACACACAACAACATCCTAGCTTCAAAATTGTCAGCGCGGAACAATCTCACTGAAACATCCGGAAATAGCCAACTTGCTGCACAAATATTGTCGAGCTCACATACCGCCACACCATCACACACACTTAGTCTCACAAGCAATCAACACCCATGCAGTGAACAAAGTACTAGGCACAACAGCACCCGAAGTATCCATAGATGAAGAAACATTAACAAGGCCAGTAAGATCAGCCCTAGCCCAAATACGGTCAGGGTACTTAAAAATGATCAACAATTATTTGAACCGCATCGACCCATCTATTGCCGACACATGATCAAACTATTGTGGCTCGCCGCATGATGTGGCACTTTTGTTTGATTGTCCCACCAACCCAACCCAACTGACAACAGATGATCTGTGGCTCCACTTAAAGGAGGTAGCAGAATTCTTGGGCTTAATTAATGAGCTAAACGAGCTGGTTAGTTCTATGTGGTTTTCAAATAATCTGCAAGCATTTTCAGCGTCAAGTTTGATATTTTTCGGATGGTTTTCAAACTTTCCCTGTTTTCTACATTTTCAGACGTCCCATTTTTTTTGACATTACATAGTGGACTTATGACATACTAACGATCCTTAAATTAAGAAAGAAAATTGTTAATTTCTTCAATGAATTTATTATTAAATCACAAACTTGGCTGATACAATGATGAAACACCTCTCAAGAGAGCAATCACCAAAATGAGATTTCTCATTTATATTTTTTTCATTCAATATTACTTAATATTGAATTCTATCATATCACTTATATACACATATAAAATAATACAACTTGTGAGCACACATATGTTTACCTTACTCTTTTTCTTGTATTTCAATATGTAAAGAAAATATAAAATAAAAATCCAAAACAAGTAATCGTCTGTTGTTATTTGCCACTGAAACCGCAAAGCATGAAGTTGAAGTGCGTATTTTTTGTTTTGCGTAAATAATTACACATTTAATTTTTTTAAATTAAATTTTCTCAAGTGATAATTCCAAGAAAAGAAGAATTAGAACTTTATTATTAAATTTAACAAAAAAAAAAATCATAGTTTAAAAATGAAATTAGTAATATTGCTAATCAAAAAAATTGTAGCCTATACTCTGATATTATATTATAGTGTAAAATTTTTATTTGGAATTGGATTATTATTTTTAACAAAAAAAAAATCAGAATTTTGGATACCAAAAGACAGACCCACACCACCAAAGTTATTAACAGATAAGGAACATGGAGAACACAAATTCGTACATGTCAATGTGAGTTTATTTTTTTTTTGATTTAAATTAAATCAGTGTTTAAATGTGTGAAATAATTTTGGTATAACGTCATATTATTTATCGACGAAAAAAGATAATTAGCATTTGATTATAAATTTTGACATACACACACAAATTTCTTCCTAAACAATGAATTTCCCCTGAAGTGATATGGCGCCAATATTCAACAAAAAAATTAATAAATAAATAGATAATAATAAACCTGTTGAAATATGTGAACCTGTTTTTAGAAAAAAAAGTATGAACTTTTAAAATTTTCTTATATTATTTGCGTTACGTTAAAAATTACTCTTAAGGTGATTGATTGCTTTTGGTCGGAAATTTGATAAACTCAACTTAATTATCTGTTTTATTGATTTATAATCAATTAATGTTTTATTGAAATTACCCACAGACACATTTTTATTGGAATTAAATGATTCAAATCATCAAATCATAAAAAAAATTATTATCTATCAAAATGTGCTAATTTAGATGACTTACTGATACCTCAATTTAAAATATTGATATTAGTTTATGACGTATGGTAATTTTTTTCACAAAACATTGTTTAAACTATAAATTAAAAAAAAAATAGAAAACAAAATTATAACAAATAAATAAATAAATAAGAGAATGAAGAAATCAAAGATAATAACACACAGAATTGATTAATTCCACATACGTAAACTGGTACAAAAGAAAAAAAAATAACAGACAGTTAAAAATAAAAATAGGTGTTGCATTATCTTAATGTTGTTTAGAATGTGGCAAATGACAAATCAAACCGGATAGAAGAGGAAACGAAATTAATTCGGTAATAAAATGAAATTTTAGCAGCACGTGCGGTGGAGACGCCTTGTGTTTAACTAAAATTTTATTGAAATTTGTTTCATTTATTATTTTTATTTGCTTTAAATTTTAAATTATGGTTCTAAAAATAAAAAAAAAAATATTCTAGAACCCAGATAGCTTAAGCATAAGAAACCTAAGATTTGCAATGGATCAAAATTAAAAAAATCCAATTTTTGATCAGGCCAGATCAGATTTCTAGGTCTCCACAGAATAGAACCAGCTCTTAGACCGACAGACGGGTCCATTGTGCATTCGCATTATCATCATATTTCAAGAAAAAAAAACAAATCTAAAGAAACAACTAAAGTAATGAGAAGTCCACTAGACTTGGTTCAGTTCAGGAAAGTGACCACACCTTCTCAGAAAGCTAAGCAGGGCAGTCACCTTCACTTTTATAATGAAATCAATACTGGGGAAGTACTCACCCAGAAGTACAAAGGCCAAATCCAGGATATGACTAGCCACTACAGTAAAATTGTAGCTATCTGAACCCAAACAAAATATTTTAAGGTTCAAATAATCGTCCAATTTAAGTTAATTCATTCCTATTGACTTTAAAAATAGCAAAATATTTTTATGATGACAATGACCTTCTTTTTCTTTACACGATTATTCTTGATGTGATTTTTTTATTCTATTATTTGCAAACGGATTCCATAAATTTTGTATGTTTATCATTTAAATTAGATGTCATTTCACAAACAGATCATTGATCTCTCTTACATCGTAACACGATCAATTGACTCTTTTTGACATCATCATCTAATAAGAAATAACATCTAAGTTGTCATCATGATTCAATTTATTTTAAATTTAATAATTGCATCAGCATAGCAATAGAATTAAGAAGAATAAATAATGAAATAACTATAAGTTGACCCGACAACAATTAAAAGTCATATTAAATGACATACACGTGTAATTTTTTTTGTTCATGCATCAGGGGCGTCATTATGCAGTCTCCTTATGATGATTAAAGGGTCTCAATTCTTATAAGGTCATCAGGCCAACTTTATCAAGCCTTGAACTCGCATTAAACAGCCAGAAAAAGACACTTCTAATTTTGTTTTTCAATTTTATGACCCATGCAATTACGGAACCAGCACACCGAACTCACCGCAATTCAATTCAATAAATGTCAAATATTTAATCAGCTGTACTAGTTGATAGTAATTTAGAGTGAAAGTGATCTTATTACTGCCATTATGATTCTTATTGTTAGGGTATAAAATGTAAATAAAATTGATGTTTATAATTTGAATTGTGTGTATCAAATGATTGCTAATGTGGTGCGCGTGTATAAATTTCATGTTTATTATTATTATTATTATTATTGTGAGTCAATTGAATTTAAATGCATGGAGATTTTTTTTTCTATTCAATGATGGTTTTTTTTGTAATAAGATATTCATAAAATGTAAGAAAAATGCTACAATTGCTTAGTCATGGAGAAATTTTATTGGTTGTAACCACAACTGTGTTGCCAAGGCACTGATCTGGCTTATTGAGTCTGGATTTTTCAATCTATATCAAGCCTTAAACTTGTTTATTTTTAAAACAAAACAGCTGATACACATTTTTATCACGTTATTTTATTTTAATCACTATGCATATACACATGCGACACTTGATCAAATTAATATATTCACAATTTGCAAATAAAACCGCACATTCTTCTGATATCGCATGTTAGTAAAAATAACATTGAAATGAAAACATTATCAAAAAAAAGCGCACACGCGATACTAGAAAACTATCATCAAATGATCTTTTTTTTATCACATTCTAATTTATTTAAATTAAATGTCATACACGCACTCAGATATTTATCTAGAAAAAGTAAATAGTAAAATAAAATTATTTAATATACAAATTTCATTTAAATAAAAAAATAACAATAAAACATTATTATATAATAATCTTATCAAAAAAAAAAAAAAATTCTTTAACAATGAAAACGTCGCACGTGTGAATTTTATTACTTTTTAACATCTTTATGATGTTGACCCCAATAAAATTAAAAGAAAAAAAATATTCCCATTTTTTATATGTGATGCTCAAGGCCTTGAATGCATTTTTGCAATGCAACACACTTACATTCATAAAAAAATAAAGAAACCGGGTTTCAATTTCAGACCAGACATGAATTTAACATGCATTGACCGATTTAAATAAATAAAAATACAACAAAAAAAAATTAACATAAAAAAATTTCTTACAACATTAATTCAGAACATTCATATGGCCTATATTTTTGCTTTATTATTGTTATTGGAATGAAGTGAATAAAAGAAAAAATTAATGTGTTACACAATTCAATGAGAGACAACATTTTTTTCATGTGATGTACTTTCGCTTTCATTTATTCATCAAAGAATTTGTGTCAATGGAATTTTTAATATTTCTTTTTATCATTATTTGAAATTTAAGAGCAGATTACATGCGCGCCGTCATAATAAAAAACATGTGAATGAATTGCAATTTTTTTTTATTAATCATTCATTGATGACAGTTAATTTTTTTATTTTTTTAAGTCGGTGCAAAGTACCTCATTTCAGATACAAAAAAAAAATTCTAGTATTAAAATAAAAATAAATTCATTCAAATCTTATCAATGATCGGATTCTGATAAGAAATTTGAAATTTATTTATATTTGCTTCGGAATTTTTTCGCTCATGCATTATTCATCATATATTCATGAACTGTGTGTGTTATTTCACGTTGACACGTGTTACGTTGTGTATTTACTGTGCAACAATTTTTGATAAGTGATATTAATAATTTTTTTTTTTTATTTTCAGGGTATTCGTTTGCATTATGTGGAAAAAGGTGATAAATCCAAGCCATTAATGCTTTTTGTGCATGGTTTTCCCGAATTTTGGTATAGTTGGCGCCATCAAATAAGAGAATTTTGTCAAGATTATTGGTGTGTTGCCATCGATATGCGTGGCTATAACGAGTCAGATAAGCCACAAGGTGTAGACAATTATACAATTGACATACTCACAAGTGATATACGGGAAGTTGTGCGTAGTTTAGGTAAAGAAAAGGTAATTTTGGTGAGTCATGATTGGGGAAGTGTCGTTGCGTGGGATTACCTCGAAAAACACATGGACACTGTAGAAAAATATATTTGTATGGGAGCTCCAAGTCCAATTGTCATAAATCGGTTAATTACTACATCGTGGACTCAATTTAGAATGTCATGGTAAAAGAAAATATGAAGTTTAAAAAGAAAATCACAATTTTGTTTACACTTTTTCAATTTTAAGGTACATCTTCTTTTTCCAAGTGCCATGGCTACCTGAGACAGTGAATCGCTTATTTGATATGAAAGCCCTCAATTTAATCGGTTATAAAAGTAGGTTTATAACGAAAGATGACATTGAAGTGTATAAATATGTGTTTGGTAAAGAAGGAGCCTTTACATGCCCAATCAATTATTATCGGGTAAACTTTTCATTTGCGAACACACTCACAGAACATCCTAAACCAACAAAATATGCACCTGGTCTCTATCTGATGGGAGAACGTGATTTATACATTAGTAAAGATACAGGGCCGTTGCTTCAAAAGCAATTTAAAAACTTAGAATTTAAATTGGTTCCAAATGCAAATCATTTTTGTCAACAGGACCAACCGCACGAAGTCAACAAATTGATGCGAGAATTTTTATCACAAAAGTATTAAAAATTAATTAAAACGATTAATTTTAGGGAAAACTTAGTTTTTATGAATTGAAAAATTGCAATAAAAGAAATTTACG
The DNA here is from genome assembly GCA_900002565.1 of Culicoides sonorensis. Taxonomy (NCBI): domain Eukaryota; kingdom Metazoa; phylum Arthropoda; class Insecta; order Diptera; family Ceratopogonidae; genus Culicoides; species Culicoides sonorensis. The sequence continues at coordinate 295,636 of LN483382.1, forward strand.
TATTTAATTTAACAACAAAATCAGTCAATTTATTTTTGATCACATAAATCTTTGGCTACGATAACAAATAGTGAGACGATTGCGTTTCTAAAATTAGATACTACATTTCGATACATTGTAGGTAATGAGATAAAAATTGAAAGAAAAATGCATTTTAAATTAAAATTAAGCACAAATCGTTGTAAAATGGGAAACTATGTGAAAATACTAGAATTTTTCACTTCCTACTTTTTTTCATCGTTTTTTTCCTGTTTTTTCTCTTCAGTGGCCCCATTCGTCTCCTTTTTCTGATCCTTGATTTCCTTCTTAGCGGGACCTGTTTTTGTAATCGGAATCGTGCGACTCTTACCCTCAATGGCTTGCAATTTCGGTGCATTTATTGTTAAAATTCCATCACTACTCAAATTCGACTGTAACTTTTCCACATCAACTTGACCTTTGGGCAGTGCGAATTTCCTTGTAAATTGACGCGAAATTGTGCCATGTGCATCAGATCGCTCCTCATGCTTCCCTTCTACTATCACAACATTATCTTTCAGGGTCACAGTGATTTCTTCTGGTTTGAATTCTTGTACATCAAGTCTGAAATTGAATCCATTTTCATCGAAACTTTGGACACTTTCAAAGTCTTTTTGTAATTCCTTTAAATATTGGTCGAATAAGAGAGGGATGTCAGATGAACTATGGCGAGGAAGAAGACTTGCACCATGATGATGACCAAAACTTTGCAATGCAAATCGCCATGGGTCGAAAAGACTCCATTCTGCTGGTTCAGGATCGAAATATGACAAAAGTGATCGTCTATCCATTTTTTCAAGGCTTGTATGAAAATTGCTTGTACTTTTGTTCAACTTTGGCACTTTTTGAATTAAATTTTAATTTTATCTCTTTTTTTTAGTTTTGTTTTAGTTTTTTATTTTTTAACTTGGTTCAATTTTAATTTTTTCCTTTCACTTTCACTTCACTGGCTTTTTAATTCAAACTGAGAAATGAACCGCATGCGTTCAAATTTATATCCATCATAATGAATTCTAGAAATTTCCCCTCCCTATTTTTGAACCGAACGTTCTATTCTTTATGTTAGAAATTTCTTGAAATTTGTAGAAAAATCATACACTCAAAGTCATTTAAAAGGGGAACTAGTCACTCATTCTTTCGGGAAATTTCTTCACATTTCTTGAACATCAGTTATTTTATATAAATATTAGCGTTCATTCATTTTCTGCATCAGTTTAATTTCAAAAGTGCTCAAAGCGAGATCTAAAAGCAAAAATAATTAAAAACGGCGATTCTAACTATCAGAAAAAAACCAAATACTGAAATCAAATTAAAGTCACTATTCAAGAAAATGGATACACGCTCACTTTTGTCATATTTATTGGAGCCCGAGCCAGAAGTTCGTGTCCACGTTTTCGATCCATGGCGTTATGCTGTCCGAAGTTTTGACCATCATCGCAATCAACATCCACACAAACACAACCAAGATACACAAGGTCTTTTCAGCCAATACCTCAAAGAGCTTCAAAAGGATTTTGAAACAATACAAAAACTCGATGATACTGGATTTAGATTCAGAGTCGATGTGCAACACTATAAACCCGAAGAAATAATGGTAAAATTGGAAGGAAACACTGTTATTGTGGAGGGCAAACATGAAGAACGCTCCGATGCACATGGCACAATTTCACGTCAATTCACACGGAAATTTGCACTGCCACAAGGTGTTGTTGATATTGATAAATTGTCGTCGACATTCAGCAGTGATGGAGTTTTGACAATTCATGCACCAAAGTTACAAGCAGTTGAAAACAAAAACAGAACCATTCCAATTGAACGCACGGGCCCGGTTAAGGAAAGCATCAAACAAAGTGAGGAAGCAAATAAGGAAGAACAGAAATAATTTATCACATAAAGATTTTCTTTAATTGCCATTATATTTTTTTTTTTGTTTAAAGACTGATTAATTTTAGTTTTATTTGTATTTGAGTTGCATTGAAAAATAAATGAAGCATTTAATGTAAATTCATGTGTTTTTCATTCAAATTTGTGGATTCGCATATATCGACTAAGATTGATATTTTTTTTAATTGTGCTCTTGGAGTTTCGAAGACCCGATAGTTTTTTACACTCAACAAGGAATATAGGGTGTTCAAGGCCCATTAGCATTGAAAAAATTTGTGGAATATTCATACTTTCTTTAAAAACATTGTTTTTTTAGGGAAAATAATTAAAAAAAATTTAAACAATTGATGGCATTTAAGTGAATTCTTTTCATTTATTTTAATACAAACAAACAATTTAGAAAGTAAATTTATTTTCCCAATGTATTTCGAAATCCTTCGTCTGGGTTTTAAGGACACGTAAGTCGCACTAAGATCCAAATTCTGGTACTCCTTGCTGAGAGTTGAGAAAATCTTTTTCATTTGTCCTTTTACAGACAAAAAATGAGGAAAATTCATTTGTTTTTTTTTTTCGTCTGTGTCATAAACTGCTGTAAGATAAGGATTTAAGACTCTTCGCTGAGCGTAAAAGTTGAATTGAATAAAGATGTGTGTATCTTTTAAACTTCAAGTAGATTATAATAGGATATTTTAAAAAAACAGAACTGGCTGGTCAAAAATTCACTAGAAGCTGTTAATGGGTTAACAGATATGATGGTGTTCGGGAAACTTTATTTTTGAAAAATGAAAATTATTTTTTTTAAATAAAACTCAACATATTTTAAAGCAAAAATTTAATTTATTTTCATTAAATGCTAATCTTATTCAATAAAATTAATGTGTACATAGTGTTAAATTACTGTAAAATAAAGGCTACTTTGGTAATTTATTCCTTTTTCTCTTCAGTTGCTTGTCCATTCTGTTCCTTATCCTTAATACTTTCCTTAACTGGTCCCGTACGTGTGATTGGAATCACTCGACTCTTATTCTCAATTGCTTGTAATTTTGGTGCATGAATTGTCAGAACTCCATCACTGCTGAATGTTGATTGTAATTTCTCAACATCTACGACACCTTTTGGTAGCACAAATTTCCTTGTGAATTGACGTGAAATTGTACCATGGGCATCAGATCTCTCCTCGTGATGACCTTCAACAGTGACTGTGTTCTCATTAAGGGTGACTTTGATTTCTTCTGGTTTGTAATGTTGCACATCAACTTTAAAATGGAATCCAGATTCGTCGAGCTTTTGTACGGTTTCAAAGTCTTTTTGGAGTTCTTTCAAGTATTGACTGAACATTGATGGATTTTGAGCACGTCTTTGTGGTTTGCCATGGTGGTGATCGAAGCTCTGAAGTGCAAAACGCCAAGGATCAAATAAAGTCCATTCACTTGGTTGGTTGTCGAATAAAAATGGAATTACGATGCTTCTCTCCATGTTTTCAACTGGTTTGAGTACTTAATTTGAAATGTACTTTTCTATTCAACTTTATTTCTCTTTGAATATCTGTATAATATTTTTTTTTATTTTAATTGTTATTCTTTTTCACAAAACTTTTTTTTTCTTTTGATTTGATTTCTCTCACTTTTGATTGAATACTGATGAGACTCCTCAACGTTCATTCGTATTTATACGATTTGAATGTTCTATCGAAGTTTCTTGAATTTTCTAGAATATTCCCCTTAATTTAGTTCATTAGTTGAATATAGTTTGTGAGTTACCTTCATACAGAATGAGGGGAAGTGTGTGCGTACGTATGACATGAATGATTCAATGCAATGTAATCGTTAGAAAAATAAATTTTTGATATAAAGAAAGTTCTATGAAATTTCTCGATGGTACTTCTCTGAATGTTTAAGACTTTCAATTTTCCCCAAAAAATAGATATGATTTCTAAGACGCTTATGAAAATGTGGAAATTTTGAAATAAATTCGAGGTCAGAATCTTGAGGAGAAAATCAGATCTAGACGATTTAGTCATTTTTAGTGAAAATTTGAAAGAAATTTATTTCCATGTAACAAGGATGCGTAAATAAAGTGCCCCAGATTCCTGGGAGAGCTTTTCATTTACGTCAATGAACACAAATCAAGTTCTCAGACGTTGAAATTTGAAAATTGGAACTTTAAATTCCTTACAAACCTATCTCACATTCATATCAAGCAAAAAGGAAACCATGACTTTCGATATACTAATGTGAATAAAAATAACTATTTTTTCATAATTATTTTAATTCGCGAAAAGCTCTTTGAGTATCTGTAAAAAGTGACCAAATCAAATAATTAAAAAAAAAAACCTCATTCATCGTTATTCTCCATACTTTCAAGGTTTGTTTATACCGGCATTTCATTGACATTGTTTACTTTCCCTTTTATTTTCTTTCATATGCGTCGTATTACATCAGACATTATATGTACGACACATTTTCGTTATACATTGAGCATTTTCTATAATTTTCAAGAACATTCCTTTGATATTTGGTTAGCTGTTGATTCGAATATCATCAAAACACAGGATGGTGATTCAATGTGCAATGAACTCATTCACTCGAATAGAGGGGAAATTACTAGAAATTGAGTGAGGGGTATATAAATGAGCAGACGTTGTTCATTTCTTCAGTTTGAATTAAAAGAACGGTGAAGTAAAATCAAAAAAAAAGAAAATCAAAGCAAAACCAAACTTAAAAAATAAAAAAATTGAACAAAAAGTGAACAAAAAGTGAAATACAATTGAAATTGAAAGTTAAATACAATTGAATTCAAGTAAAATAATAAGAATGGACAGATCACTTTTATCATATTTCGCTGAACCAGCTGAATGGAGCCTCTTCGATCCATGGCGATACGCCCTTCAGAGTTTTGGACATCATCACCATCATGCTTCAAGTATTCCCACCTTATTCGATCAATATCTAAAGGAACTTCAAAAAGATTTTGAAACAGTCCAAAAACTCGATGAAAACGGTTTCCAGTTCAGAGTTGATGTGCAACAGTACAAGCCAGAAGAAATCAAAGTCACTCTTAATGAGAATACAGTCACTGTTGAAGGTCAACACGAAGAACGCTCCGATGCACATGGCACAATTTCACGTCAATTTGTAAGGAAATTTGCCCTGCCAAAAGGTGTTGTGGACGTGGAAAAACTTCAAACAACATTCAGCAGTGATGGAGTTTTGACAATTCATGCACCAAAATTGCAAGCCATTGAAAATAAGAGTCGAGTTATTCCAATTACACGCACAGGACCGGTAAAAGAAAGTATTAAGGATAAGGAACAGAATAGTGAGACCAAATAATCATAAGGTTAAATTTGAAGTTTTTGTGATGCTCATCAATTGTTTTGTAAGATTTCCATGTAAATTTTTATCATAGCATTTAAATTGAAACAATTGATGAGCAAATTAAGATTAAATGTAAATTTTTTGGTTCCTATTTTATAATAAAGTTTGAAGCTTAAAAAAAAGAAGAAGGTTCTTGCTATTTTACTAGTATATTGCCGAGGTATAAATGAATCCTTAACTCTCATGTGAAATTGAAACACAAATTTTATATTTTTTTTGGTTTTTTTTTATTTTCTTTTTTTTCATGCAAACAATATATCAAATATTCTAAAATTTTTATTTCGTTTTATAATTTTTCATCAAAAAAAAGAATAGAATGTTGAGCTTCAATGCGTCTCAATATCGTCAAATACCCACATGGTACGACTTTGTTAAAAAAAATATATGTATAAAGTGCTCAACATCAATAAATGGCTAACAAATAGAGTATAGACACAGTTAATCGTAATTTTACATAATAAAAAGTTAATTTTTAAATTTTAACGACTTACATAATTAATTGTAATATAAAAATATTTTTAAAAGTCAAACAATTTTTGTGACAAAAGTTTTTTTGTAATTTTTTTTTGAATTCAAAATTTAAAAATAAAAAAAAAAACATGAAATGAAAATTTAAGTTTTTTTTCGTTTATATCAAAAAGCTGCTCTAATTTTGCCAAAAGCACGTAAATGGCAGATTATGTTTAAGACTTTTTTGTATCATTTAAATATGCATGAGAGTTTTTTTTAATGATTTTTCATTATTATTAGATTTTTTATATCAATTATAATTGTAATAAAAAAAATTATAACATTATAAAAAAATTGTTAAGAAAGTTCATCGAAAACTCGATTTCGTGAAATTAATGATAATTTTAAATTGAAAATTAAAAAAAATAAAAGTTAGTGAACATGTTAAGTACGTATTTGTTCACTGTTGTCCTAAATTTGGGTGGTAAATTTCGGTTTTCTTGGTCTTGGTAAATCACCAAAAATGGCCTCTCCATGAACACTACGTGCTAAAGCCTTAATTGAAGCAGCAATATCAATATTTGAGTCTTCAGGGAGCTGAAATTCAAATAAATTTCAATTATTAATTATTAATTATTATTAAATTTAAAATGAAACTGTAAAAACTACCTCTTCAAAATCGTCTTCGGTGGTTCTGAATTGAGTCATAACAGCTGGCATTGTAATTGGAAGACTTTTGGCAACACTGGACTGTCTTCCATATGAAACGCGACCAGGAATTTGCACACCTGCTTCTTGGCCCACTTCAATATCTGTTTGAATTGAAAGGAATTTAATTTTATTTTTTTTTGTTGGGAATTTCATGAAATTTTACCTTCTGGATCCGATTCCTCCAGATCAGACATGTTATGAGACAAGGGTAATTTGTTGTGTCGTCCATGACCATGAGTTGGTTCTGCAACACCATCCAATTCAAAAATACAATCTGAATCGAGTGACGATTCGTTTTGATGTCCCTGAGAAAAGTTATTGGAATGTTTGACGCCCACGATCGTCTTAAAGGTAAGACTTTTGCCCTTATTTGGTGTTATGACACGATGTTGTTTGAATGCCATTTCACCACTTCCATTATTTGTACTTGAAATTGTCGTTGCATTACCAATTGGAGGACTGTTGCCAACAGACATTGGTGTGTTATCGGGAGTAGCTGGTGGCGTTTCCATCAATGATGATGCTTTCATGTTATCATCTGACAATTGAGTCGTCATCGATTGCTGATGTATGTTAATAATATGTTCAGGTACACAATTTATTACACTGCACAGTGTATGATATTCTTGTTCGGCACGATGACGATACATTTTCAACATGGCATATTGTTGTTCGGTGAAAAGGCGAATTTTTTCTTCCACAGCCGTTGTTTCATTTTGGATCGCCGCATGTAATTGTTCTTGTAAATTCTTAATTCTAGGTTTATCACCCACATTCGAGGGCTTATCACGTGTCAAATCCATAAATTCAGATTGTACCATTGCAACACGATACACATTGGAGTAGACACTACTTGACTTTATTTTTTCAATTTCTGCAGGATTTGTGCTCAATGATGAGTTAACCAAGTACATTTGATTCAACTCATTGACACCAAATGCAATTTCCTTGCAATTGATACACCTATTTAAATGCCATTCATCGATAATTATCACCTGGACAAGCGCACTTTGTTCCTTTGTTATGGCAGCAACATCACTGGAGAATGGTCCAATTGCCTAAAAAAAAAATTGACAGACATATAACATAAAATCCAAGGCTAACATTTTCAACGAAAACAAAAAATAATATACACAATCATGAAATTAAAAACCTAATCTATGTCAATGAACTCGTGTGACTGTTACTTGTCTGAGACCACCACTTTTATTGCATCATAGTACGGTATACACTTTTTTATTATTATTCCTCTTCATACTAAAACAGTCACGTATGTTATTTTTTTATTTCAATAATAATAATAATTTCATGTCTCTGTTTCATAAATGACTTAAATTTAACCTGTTTCCTGTTAAACGTGTGGGATCAAATGAGTCGATCATCAAAAAAAAGTCATTGCAAATAATTTTTTCTAATAAAAACCGATAAAATCTAATCATTATGTACCTTATTTAATTGTATACAATAAAAAAAAACGAGTTCAATGTAGTTCATAACCGAATTGAAGGTGAAACATTTAATTTACATGTTGTTATTTAATAGTTTTGTTTTTTTTTTATAATTTCATTCCATTATACTGCCAAATATTTTTGTTTATAATATTGCATACATTACATTTCAAATAATATGATTATAATTAGAACACAAATTAACAATTTAGGTGAGGTTGAGTGAGTTGAGGTCCGAACCAAATAAAAATTGACCCAAAAATTTTCCTTCAAATTTAAATTAATAAATTAAAATGCTAAATTTGAACGTTGAACGGTTTTGAAAAGTGCATTTTTATGCAAAATTGGAAAATTTTAATAAGTAATGGTTTTTTTGAACATTTTTAGGATTAGAAGACCCAAACTTTACTCTAATGGATTAAAGGCTAAAGTTGAATTGAGATTAATTTTCAGCATTTGACAAAATACACTTCTTGAGTGACATTGATGGAAAAACAGAACGATATCTTAAGGCTCTTGAGCCCAAATGACAAATGCTCATGAACTTTTCTTTCGAGAACAAGTAACTCGATTTTGCTTCTATTGATAATTCTCGATAAGGACTGTAAACTCAAGGTGAAGGCAGACAACCCATCCTTAAAAGCGCATTTTTTTAACTAAATTCACTAAAACATTTCTCAGCTGCTCATCATATGCTATAAAATTAATAGAATAATGACATACACAGTCACACATATGTAATGAAATGAAACAAGCTGATTGTTAAACATTTTATGATAATAAAAACAAGCGTACATATCTATAATAATCTAACATTTTAATTCGATTTGCAAACAAAAAATTTATATATGTGTTATAATAAATGTATGAAAACTAAAAAAAAAATAAATAACAAAAAAGATAAAAATAAATTTATCGGTACAGCTACACTCGCTCTATTCTTATATTTTTTTTAATTGTATTTGTGAGGAGAAAAGAATATTTTTACCATTCAAAAAAAAAATTAATACAAAATGGTGGAGAAAACCGGAGATTTTTTTCCAAAAAATATTTCCGAGGATGCATTATCTTCAAATAAAACTCTTCAAATTTCATTCCCAATCAAATTCAGTTTCAATTCATTTGAGTCTTTACCTGCTTAAAAAATTGTAATTGTTCCATGCCGAGATTATTTGGTAATTTGTTAATGTTAGCCAAAAGATTTGCTTCGGCCGAATCATTTGGCTTTTGCACTCTGATGGTTAAATTTAAACACTTGCAACTAAATAACATAGTTAAACTTAAAATTAATCTGTTTTTAACACTAAAAATTTAAAAAAATTATTTTTTTTCTTTCTATTTGTTAATTTGAATCGCGAGATGATATTTTTATGCGAGACTGTTTATGTATGGTTTTTTGTTCTCTTTGTTTTGACTGTGAAAATCAGCGAACGAATCAAAACTGTCAAATCCTGGTGATGAACGAACCCAAATTACGCATAATTATAATTTTACATTTTTGATATTAATTTCAATGATTTTCATAGAAATAACAAAAGAAAATGTCATTAAACAATTAAATTTAAGGTTCAAAATGTGATTTTTTTTTCTAATTTGATTCTAATTCGCATGCAAGAAAAGAAGATGAAATTGTGACATCGTGAGTGAATGAGACCATTTTTGACATTTGATTTGACATTTAATTCGCATTCGTGTGCTTTGCTTTTTTCTGCATAAAAAAAATAATTTTTGATTTTAAATTGAAAAATTAAGTGAAAATATGCAAGGTCCAGCAATTTTTATCGATTTAACGCTTGAAGATCAGGTAATTAAAATCCAATTCATCATTTAATACGAGTTTTCAAGTGAAATTCATGCATTGAAGTGAGAAATTAAATTTCGGAATAAATTTTATCGTCACACGTTTTGTATGAGGTTATCAAATTCAATATTGAATTATTGTTTTGCATTTCAGGCTCAAGAATTACGAAAGTACTTTAAAGGATTGGGTGCTGAAATTTCGGAAGAAAAGTCCCCAAAAGGTGTTGAAGATGATTTACATAAAATAATCGGTGTATGTGACATTTGCTTTAAGGATGATCCGACAAGTGTGAATGCTGTGTTGGCAAGCATCGTTTCAATTATGGTCTCCATTACACTGGATCGGGGCGAGAATTTGGTGTTGTCTTTCTGTGAAAAATTAACAAAATCACCAACTGTTGACTTGCAAAGAGTTTGCTTGCAATCGTAAGTTATCTTTAGTAAAATATTTTTTTAATCAGACTTAAAAGTGAAATATTTTTAGTCTTTGGCGGTTATTTAACAATTTGGAGAAAACATCACCATTGAGATATCACGTTTATTATCACCTTGTCCAAGTAGCAAAACAAGTGGATTGTGTTCATGAAGTGTTCTCTGGAGTGGAAGGGTTAAAAAGCCAATTCGCCCAATGTCCACCATCGAATGAGCAAATGCAGAAACTCTACAGATTGCTTCATGATGTATTAAAAGATACTGATAGTGAAATGGCAGCCAAAGTTATGATTGAACTTCTTGGTACATATACAGCTGAGAATGCTTCATATGCACGTGAAGATGCCATGAAGTGCATTGTGACAGCACTTGCTGATCCAAATACTTTCCTTCTCGATCCACTACTTTCATTGAAGCCCGTGCGATTCTTAGAAGGTGAATTAATTCATGACTTGTTATCGGTCTTTGTATCCGAAAAACTTCCTAGTTACATTCAATTCTATCAAAACCATAAGGAATTCGTTACCTCACAAGGGCTAAATCACGAACAAAATATGAAAAAAATGAGACTTTTATCTTTTATGCAACTAGCGGAAAGTAATCCAGAAATGACGTTCCAACAACTTCAGGATGAATTGCAAATCAATGAAGAAGATGTCGAACCTTTTATTATTGAAGGTAACATTGATCAATTTTAATTTAATCTCAATTCAATTCAATTCAATTAAATTTTCCTTTTTTATTTTAGTTTTAAAGACAAAATTGGTTCGTGCTCGCATGGATCAAAGTGCGAAAAAAGTTCACATTTCAAGCACGATGCATCGAACTTTCGGTAAAGCTCAATGGCAAACATTGCGTGACTTGCTCCTTACATGGAAAAATAATTTAGTATTTGTTCAAGAAAATATGGGAAAGGCCATTGAGGCCGCCGAAGCTACAAATTAGACGATAAAAGTGAATTCTGACATTTTTCAAGGATACTGATTCAGGAACGTTCATTATTACATATTTAAATTAATTAATTTTGATCAAAAACAAAAAAGCCGTATAGTTAATAAGAAAGAAGTAAAACAAGATTTTCTATCATCCAGTTAGGATTAATTTTAGAATTTATTTCTAAAATAAGTATTGTTTGTATGAATGAAATTTCTTCGGTGAAAGTTGAAATGAAATTTTTTCAATTCAATTTAACAGAAAAATCATCGGAAAAAAGGAATGAAGAATAAACTTTTTTTTGTACAAACAAGAATCAGCTAGACTTTTCTTTCAAAGCAGATGATTGTGAAGTTTTAGCCGTAAATGGAAATTCCACGTTCAATTAATAGTTAAATATTTTATTAGTACGAATATAAATAATCAAATTGAAATCATTAAGCGGCTGAATTCAATGAAGCTAAGTACTCATTATATTTCTTTTCTTGTTGTTGCTGTAATTTTTGTAATTTTTTCTGTTGACCTTTGCCGATCTCTTTTCCCTCAGCATCATGAGTGGGAATTCCCTAAAAAAAAATTAAAATTTTACTCATCATGGTTTTTTTGGATTTAAATTAACTGCTTACTTTATCATCAAACGCCGAATATTTATCTTTTTCGAGTTTAAACATTTCAAGTGGATTGATTTTCTTTTGAGCTTCTTTTGCTGCTTGTGCTGCAGCCAATTCAGCCTTTTTTCGTTCCTTTTCAGCGAGTTTTTCTGCTTCTGCTGCTTTCTTGGCTTCTCGTTCTTTAATTAAAGTTTCTCGATCAACGAGTTTGAGTGCTGAAGGTTTTCCCTCACGATCTTCCAGTCGCACTCCGAGATTTGGTAAAACCTCGTCACGTAACTGATCACACAATTTTAAGATTTCCGTCGCTTTTAAGGTGCGTGCTTGTTCTCGTATCGCATTTCTAAATTCAGCTAATGGTGTGAGGTAAGGTAATACGATATCTTCAAGATTTCCTGCGGCATCACCAGATCCTTTGATTGGGAATCCAATTCCACCTCTGGGGCCGGAAATTGCACCAAAAATGTGCAGGATGTCTGTCACATAGGTAGCGATTCTTCTCAAAAGTAATGCATTAATAGTTGATGCGTTATCTCGAATATAAATGTTTGAATGAGAGACTAGATCTCGAAGTGCGTCTAATGCTGATCGGGTGTCGATGTTATCTAAAATTCATGATCAAATGTCATTCTTGTTAATTTTAAAAGCTTTTAATTTACTTACCACATAAAGCAACATGCACTGCTTCCTTGGATAAATTAAATTTCTCTTGAAGTTCTTTTTCCTTTTGTGTCCATTCACTGAACATATCACGAGGTAGACCTGTCACGACATTTCTCGTCAAATCCTTGACATTTAAGAAAAATTCATTCATAAACTTTTCATACTGAATAGCACTTTCCATTGTGTTGTCCGAGTAATCTAACGTATCTTTCCATGAGTGCAGTAAAAATGCGAGTCTCAATTGTGTCGCTGTATGTTTCTTGAGTGCATCCTGAATTGTAATAAAATTCTTCAATGATTTTGACATCTTACATCCTGATATTGTTAAATGTCCGGTGTGCAAAAAATACTTGACCCATTCCGGGTTATCAAAATGAGCTTCACTTTGAGCAATTTCATTGTCATGATGTGGGAATTTCAAGTCAACACCACCCGTGTGAATGTCCAGAGTCTCTCCACAAATATCTGAGGCCATTGCTGAACATTCAATATGCCATCCAGGTCTTCCTTTACCCCACGGACTATCCCATGCCGGTTCTCCTGCTTTACTTGCTTTCCACAGTGCAAAATCATTCGGTGACTTTTTGTCAGATAGTCGATCTTCAGATAAATCACCTTCACCTTCTTGTAACGAACTTGTATCACCATAAGCTTCTGGTACCAATTTAGCATAATGATGTTTTTGACGTTTATCGAAACCGGCTACATCGAAGTACACTGAACCATTTGCCTCGTATGCAATTCCATTGTCGATAATTTTTTGGATGTATGTGATAATTTGAGGGACGTATTCACTTACTCGTGTAAGGATATCAGGAGGAAGAATATTTAATGATGTCATATCATTATGAAAATGATCTTCCCAATAACGTGGTAGTGATTCAAAAATTGCATTGTCTGTTATTGTTGCCCCAAATCGTTTATCCAAGTAATCTGACAACGGATCTTTTGCTTCTTGAAGGTAATTTTCACGAGCTTCTTTTAACTTTTTACTGTCATTTGATTTAACAGCTTCGGTTAGCTGATCAACAGCAACTTGGACTTTTTCTAAAATTTTTGTCAACATTGTTTTTTTATCAGGATCTGTAGTTTTTTGCAATGTCTCACTAAATTCAATCATCACTTTTTTCTGATCCTCAATTAAATCTTCAATTCCAACATCTTTTTTCAAATAATTATCATACAAGTAATTTTGTCGGGCTCGTTTAATAATTTTATCATCAATATCTGTGATATTCATGACATAGAGGATATTGTATCCAAAATAATCACTTAACACTCGTCTCAGGATATCAAATGAAATATAAGATCGAGCATGGCCCATATGTGAGGCATCGTAAACTGTGGGCCCACAACTATACCATGTCACATTACGACCATTCAATGGAACAAAAAGCTCCTTTTGACGAGTTAAACTGTTGTATAGCTTCAATTTTACTTGGGTTTTTTCTTCGTGTACTTGCCACGTTGGTTGATTGCGTTTCATATTTGCACTGCTCATGTTGATTCACTCGATTTTGACTGTTAAATGATAAAATTTTGATACATGTTAAGTATTTTTTATCAAATTGAAAAAACATGCAACATATGTTTTTTTTTTTTAATTGAATTGCTAAAATGTTACATATGTTGCCATGTGTGTGTGTATGGGAAACACCGATGATTAATTTTTTTAGGAAGAAATGATAATAACTGACCTTGTAATGAATTATGACTCACTTTTCTATTTAAATTTCAGATAAATTATGTAATGAATGATAATATTTCGTCATCTATTCTTCAATTTCATATGAAATTAAATAATAAAGAACTATTTTTAAGTTAATAAATATTTTCAACTCAACACGCTCCCACTATTTGACGTTCTGAAGTTACCCTAAAGTTGATGATTGAATTTTTGACACTAATGACCAGTAATGCAAAGGCCAAAACGGTCAGTAATGCAAAGGTCCGTTCAAATTTGACTAGCGACATCTGGGGAAATGATGAGTAAGTACGGGTTTGACTTACATTCGCTAGGCTTAAAATATGTCATTGCAAGTGAAAGATTTTATTGAAGAAAAATTTTAAATTAGAATAAGCAATGCATTTTTAATCTTAAATTTTATGTTAAAAATGGGTACAGAAGTCGTAACTATTCCCGAAAGAGAGGAAGATCAGGAAGAAGGTGAAATTATAGATGTAGAAGCGTACAATAATCATTTACTTGAACTTGAAAGCATTTCAAGGTAACTACGTAAAATCTGTGTCTAATTTTCTTATCTCTAAAAATTTAATCTCATTAAAATCTCTAGTGAGGAGGAAGAGAATTTGCGAGACCGCATCCGTGAATTAGAGACACGTAACAAGGAATTGGAAAAATTAGCTGCTGTAGCAAAAGAAGAACGACGTACTTATAATTATGGTGAGAGAAATGCTTTTGTCAGCATAAATTGTTGCTTTATTTAAATTATTTTTTTTTTGTATTCAACAGACAATTCCGATTTTGTTACAATTTCTTCGGAAGAAGAATTCTTTGAACCAAAGTATCCCAAATTTGAAGTTCGAATGTTGCATCCACCAAATAAAAGGAAAACAAATGGTTTCAATAGGGACAGAAATCGTCATCCCATGTATAGATGTAAAAGTCCAGATAAATTAAAACCTGATAGTACAATATTAGATTTCAAGCGGAGACGACGAAGTATGTCACCAGAATTTTATCAAGATAGACCCAAAATTAATCGTAAAGATCGTGTGAAACCTGATAGGAGTGAAAATCATCGAAGGGACCATAAAAAGAAGAAAAAGCGGAGTGTAAGACGTCAGTATAGTGAAAGTGATTCGGAAGATGAAAAATATAAGAGGAGTCAGTTGGATGCTGCATTGAAACGAGACACTATTGCAAGGCCACAAAATATGGAAAATCCGTTAATGAAAAAATTGAAACTAAGACCTGGATCGTCCAACAAAGAGAATGAACATCAAACAACGAATGGTGATTTAATGGTTGAAGAACAAAAGAGGAACAAATCGGAGAGTGAGGAAATTGATGATGAATTGATTGCATTGAGATTGCAAGCATTGAAATCGAAACAAGAAGTCAAGGAGCTTATTAACGAGGTTTCAATAGAAATTCCAAGAACTCAACCAGAACCACTACCTGAACCAGAAATCAAAGATTTTGATGAAGACGAGTTGGAATTAAGGATGATTGCACTCAAATCTGCCATAGTAAAGAAAGCAGTTGCCAGGAAAAAACAAAAAGAAAAACCTTATTCACCAACTGATGGTCTTGAATTTAATACTCCAGTGTCGCCAGAAAACCCGTATGCAAGTAGTGAAAGTAACATGGAAATAAGTCCTGCCGTTTCACCAACACTAGATGATGCTGTATTGCAACCAATTGACATGGAAATCGCAACTCCCGAAAATCTTTCAAATAGTCCAACCTTTTACTCATTTGATGAAGCATCCATGAAATTAGTACCTGATCATATGCTCGGTCAGCCATTACAAGATTTATCAGGGCCATGGGGTTCTCTTGTTCCGGTTCTAGTTCCAGTTGTGTATCCGAATCAGATGATCCCAATTATGCCTAAAACTACCAAAAATTGTATTCCAATTGAATTTTTAAATGGATCAGTTAGAGATGAACTAAATTCAATCACTCGTAGTAATACTCAATCACCGACAGTGTGTAATGACATGAGCATGGAAAATGATGTGAGCTCAAAATTAAGACCAAGAAGTCGATCTCTTGATTTTCATACAACTCAATCAAAATCTGAAACACAAGAGTCCCAGATAGACGATGACGAAGAGCAAGCATTAAGAACCCTCTTGTTAGCTAAACTTGCATCACCGAAAAATCAATCAAAGAAATCTGTGCCTTCAACATTGAAACCACCAACCACCGAAACTGCAAATGATCTGGATCTTAACGAGACATTGAATTCAGATGAACTTTCAAATATCGAAGATAATCTCAAAAAAGCTGCCAGTCGATTCAAGGAACTGTCGGAACAAGAGGAAATCATGATAGAAGCAAGTCTTGATAAAATTCTGTCTAAAACGAGTGATGAAGAAATTAATATTAATGGAAAAGAAAGTGAAAGTTCTATTAATTTAAAAGAAGTAGTTGAACGTTTAAAGTTATCACGGGCAAAAGAAAAGTTGCATGAAACGAAGATTGTTGAAAATGATGTTAAAAGGTGTGAAAAAGTTGAAGATCATCACATTTTAGAGAAACCTCAGTTAGAAGTGACTTCTTTGAGTCAAGAAATTTTAAGTGGAGCTTCAGAGGATTCGATTCAAAAAGAAATTTCAAGTAAAGTTCCAGAAATTATCGAACAAGAGCAACCAAAAATAGCTTCCAATCAAATAAAAATATTACCGTTACAGTCAAAACCCGTAGTTGAAACAGTTTTTGTAAGAGAAGCATCCAAAAGTCAAGTGCAAGCCATTTCACAGCTAAAACCAAAACAAATCACAAAAGCAATGACATCAATTACAGCTTCGCAACAACAAAAACCAAAAATTCCCGTACTAACCACCAAACCTGCTTCCATCATAATGAAACGAAAACTCAAGACAAATTCTAGTATCATAAATGTGCCATTCCAACACAAAACACCTCAAAATAAATCAAATACCACCTCAAAAACTCTTAACATTCCATCAACATCATCAAGTACTTCATCCTCAATTGTATCACTTGAAAGTGTCATAAAACCGGTGCCCAAAGTCATCATTCAACTCGGACAATCTAGTTCAGACGAATCTGATTCAGATTCAAATCAAGACGAAAAGAGTCCGATGAATGATTCAAATTTGAGTAATTTGAATGTTTCTGCAGTTGCAAGTCCTTCACACATTAATGAGTTTAATGAAATTGTTCCGAGTCCAATTGAAGTGCAAACAAATACTCAAGAGACGAAAAAAGAGCTTCCAAAAGTTGATCCAATATTTGAATCGAAATTAGATGAATTCCTTAAACAAGCACGTGCCAAAACAGAGAAAGCCTCACAAAATATGAAACCGGGCAAGGAAACCGTGTCACCGAAAGCTCTTCCAAAGACACCCTCGGTAAATTTTATTGCAATTAAATTTTTTTTAATGAATTTTATTTTAATCTTGCATTGTAGGCTGTTCGACATCTTCCAGTTTCATCTCAAATTGAGTACAAAAAACTATTAGCAAAAATGCAACTTCTTGAAAAACAGAAACAAGCACGTTCAAAAATTGCACCAAAATCTAGCATTAATGTCGAAGAAGGAGGAAATATTAAAGTTACTGTTGAAAATAAGCTCTCAACCATTTTACCTCAGTCTGTAATTCCATCAAAAGAAAGTTCACATCCTACAGCTCCTCCGATACGAAAAGTCCTTGGAAATAAAGTGATAGTCCAAACAACTCCAGTGACTCAACCAGACACCTTCGAATCACGTCTCTCAAAAATGACTGATGAACAAAAAGACAAAGCACTACAAAAATACGAAGCATCATACAACGAATTCAGGTTAATTTAAATAAAGTTAATACAAAATTAACAACTACAAATAATAGAATTTCAATTTTAGTGCTCAATTCGTGTCACAACTCACAGATTTCATGGATACCATAAGTGAAGCGACACAAGAAAAACGCAAACAAATACAACTTGAAATGGAAGCCGAAGAATTACGAGCGAAATTGGCAGCAGTTGAATCACAATTGGGTTACCAGAGAACCAAAGTAGGGAAAATTTATCCAAAAATTTCGATGTCACATAAGAAAATCCTGCAAAGTCGTGATAAATATATCAAAATGGGTAAATGCTGTACGAAATTGGGACAGACAGTGAGAGGATCGGATTATCAGTAAGTAAAAATCAAAATCAAACGTATCTACAAATATTAGATCATCGTCGTTTTGCCATCAATCCAACTGTCAACTCTCCTAGTATTTGTTGTTTCTTCTTCTCAAATCGTTGAACTTCATCTTCGCAGTAATCGTTGTTTTTAAAACTCAATTATGATGGTCATCGTCAAAAATTACCATTCAAACAAAAAAAAAATCAAAATAAGGTAAAATTCTCCATTTTATCATTTCATTTACAAAATTCTAGGTTTAAGAATGAGGCCAAAGATAAAATCGTGGAAACTTTGAGACAATTACCAGTGAAGACGAAAAACCTTAAAAATGCAAAAGAGGAATATTTGAAAGAACTGAGTGCGAAGACATCATCAGAGAATTCAATTGAACGTGCCAAAGCGACATCAGGTGAAAGCAATAATTCAAATTCATATCAGTCTGTCTTGGAGTGCATGACATCGACACAAACGGGGTATGTTAAAATAACGAATCAAAGAATGCAAATTAAAGCAAATTTAATAATTAGTTCAAATTCCAATCATGATGGAGTTTTGTGTCCGTTTGATCTGAGTGGCAAATGCTCTGATAAAGAGTGTAAGTTCGTCCATTTAACATAAAATTTAATATCGGGTAAGTATTAGTTACAAGTGTGATATTAATAAATATTACAGTTAAAAAAAAAGAGTATTAAGGAAAAAAATCCTGTTTATTCTAAAACTTGATGACAGTGAAAATTTTAAGAAAGAGCGTAGTGAAGAAAAATATTTATTTATTGAATCTTTACCTCATCGATCAACAAGGAAAGTGTTTTTAATGATATATTTAAAAAAAAATGTTTGAAATTATGGTTAAATGTTAAGAGATTAGTTAAAAAAAGCGCAAAAAAAGAGTTTTCATATATAATTATTTTTATTTTACAATGAATCTAAAATTCAAATATTCTTTAAATGATGAAATAGTTTTTTATAAAAAAAAATTAAAGTTGAAATAAAAGACAATAAAAATAAAAAAAATATTAACTGTTTTTCTTCATTATATTGAGGCTTCATTTTTTGTCATGATTTTTTAGGTAAGTTCAGGTCATTATGAACTGTAGGCAAATTTTCACTATTTAGTGCATTTCATAGAGAAAAAATGGTGACGATTGTCCTGCGTCACTCTGTCACACTAACAGTCTGTCACTGACCATAACGCTATCCATAACTCCGGAATGGTCCATCGAAGTTAGGTTTTTTCTGTTAGGTAAAGAAGCTCATAAGGTTAATTTATAACTCATTAGTTTTGAGATTTGGCTCAGGGCTTTTATACTCTAGGGCTTCCAGAGCCTGAACAACCGTTAAAAAACTGTTAAAAATTTTGAAAAAATTATTAATCAAATTGTTAAAAATGATCTTGAACGTATTAGCTTTGAGGATAGGCTCAAGGATTGAGCTCAGGCATTAGATTCCAGAGCCTGAAAACGGTCAAAATCCCAAAATGTCCGATTTTTCAATTTTTTTTTTGAAAATTTATCAAAATTTTCGTCATTTTGAAAATAAAATTTAATTTTATTCAATGCCCTTATCGAAATGCACTTTTATAAACCGCAGAGTGGTTAGAATTTTTTTATTTTTTCCAACGTTGGCTTGAAAATTTTTGAACTATTTTTGCCACACAATATTTTTAAATAAAAATATTTTTTTTTTTTATAAATTTATCTCAAAAACATATTCCTGTCAATAGGTTACCGCCAAACAATTAATGTTTGATGACTTTATCCCTTAAAAGTTAAACATAAAACATACAGGACAATTTAAGGACAAATATGCAATTCCCTCTAACTTCATAATCTTTGAATGAATTTTAACATCATTTTAATGTAATAAAAAATGACCCTCATTTTTACCTTTAACAAGGCATCAACTTAGGTATTAAAAGGTGAACTTTATACAAAAAAAGTGGTTTCACTTATTATGAGATCAAAATCTTACGATTTGTTGAAATTTATCAAATCACATCAAAAAGTCGTTAAAATTGTTATTTTACAAAAAAATTATATTAACAAAAAAAAACAAACATCATAATCCAAAATGATATGCAAGGGATATGATTTGATGACTTCAATCATGCAGAAAATTTACAAGCACATATCTAATTTTTTTTTTTGCATAAAGTACATGCAACATTCTGGGTCAATTTGAATTTTATTGTATATTTGATTGACAGTTAATTTATTTTCGCGCTAAATTTCAGCAAAAAATTTCTGAGGTATGATTGTAAAAAAAAAATAAATTTTTTCTAACAAGATTGTCAAAAGATGAGAGAAGTCATCCTTTCAAATTATTTTCACATGTCTTCTGCTTGCTCATAATATTTTAATGAATGTTGAAAAGTTATTATTTTTTTTTTCGAAGTAAAGTTTTTTTTATAACATTACAAGGCAAATGATGTTTCCCAAACCCAAGTAAGTTTTTTTTTCTAATTTTCTTTGGAAAAAGATTGTGAGCACGTGAAAGGAAATGTCCAAAGTAAAGGCAATGTACGTAACAAAAAACTTTTATATATTCAAACAAACTTTAATTGAAGTAATCAAATTTTAATGAAATTACCTTTTTCCAAGCTCCACTTTTTAATTTTTTTTTTCGTTTTCTTAATTTTTTTTCATTTTCTGTATACATAGATGACACAACATTACTTAACAACAACATTCATACCGCTTCAAGCCTTATACACTTTTCCTTTTTATTATTATTACATGTATCACTGAGTGTGTGTCTTGTTCTTGCTTAATTTTCCAACTTGTTCATCCATTTCATGTTTAACTGTTTAAATATTCTTTGGACATGTACAGAACCTGCTCATGTTTTATTATAAGCTGGATTTTTTATAATATAACCCATAAAATGGGGGAAAATTATTATGATAAAGAAAAAAAAATTGTAACTACATGAAATTCAGCTTAAAAAAATTATGTCTTTTTCATTTTATTTACACATCCATAATTATTACTTTTTGTGGTTTTTTTCCTTGTCTCCATATGTTCCATATCAGAACTTTACAAAAGAAAATAATAAAAAAAAAATACAATTTAAATTTTAATTGAAAGACACAAAACTTTTCGTTTTTTTTTTTATTAAACAAATATCTCAATTTATTATTTAAGTTAATAATATACATCGGAAATAAAATGAATATTTTATATGAAAAATGTAGGAAAATTACAATTCACGAGCTATGAGACTGGAGGAGGAGGATTCATCGTAGGATTTTACTGGCACGGTGTTGCACACTGTTAAATGGAAACAAAAATATAGAAAATTAAAATTTAATTTAACAGTTAAATTCAAAATTAAGTTAATACCCTTTTAATGTCAGCTTCTGCTGCCACAAGCTCAGGTCGATTTGAAATACCACACGTTGGTTGATTATCTAGTCCATGAATTAATTTATAAGTTTCACTGTTTTTGATAAAACTAACATCCTTTTCTGGTTTTTGGTATTTAAGAAAGTTCACTCTAAATTTTCAATGAAAAAAGAATGAAATTAATAAAAAAAAATTCTTAATTTTTATAGGAACATGAAGTTGGAATGGAAAACGATGCAAAAATGGTACATGGGTTTATGGACGAAAAGTGAATGGTCAAAATAAAATAACGAGAAAACTGATTCAATTAAAGCCACATGAAAGTACTTACAAAAATTTCATCTTCAGGGAAATCTTCTACCTTTTCAATGATCAAGTGCTTGTTGGATTTGCTAGTAAAATAAAATTTATTGATAAGATTCGTCATCGTTGTGTGTGTCAAGTCAAATCGAGGAATTAAAAATGAATTTGAGGGCTAAGGGAGTTAAAATTTGGAAATAAATGGCGATAGGTCATAGTCCAATGAAATCCCGGTCATGATGTTAAAATTAAAGCAAGTTCGATCATCTGCGATTAAAATTTTGAGAATAGGTCAATTTCATAACGGTTAAGAGTCATGAGGGCATGATCGAGGTCCCAGAGAGTCCTTGTCGACGTACTCTAGTAAAAATGGTCTCACAGATCAACTTTTTCTTGATTTTTTTCAAACTTTTCATTTAATTTTCAAAATACTTACGATTTATCAGACCAGTAAAAGTTGTAATGTACCACCTAAAACCATTTTTGTTTACAACATGCAAAATAAAGAAGAGAAAAGAAGAAATTTCATGACAGATTTATGTTAAATTTGTTATTTGTTCCAATCATACACATAAAATTTAACAAAAATTACATTCAAATTAGCACAAATTTGTTAATTACTACACTTAACAGCGAAAAAAATGACATGTGACATGTGGTTGACATGAAAAACTCTCATAAAAGGCAAAAAAAAAAAAAATAATAATTCAATGGATTTGTTGTTGCATTGCAAGGAAATCAAACTTCTATTCAATCGATAAAATTGAAAGACTATGATTTTACCTTGCATCATATCCTAACTTTGGACTTTCATATGTTTGCCTGTATAATGTGAAATGATAATAAAAAAAAATAGTGAATTTTTATGTTTTGCTTGCGATGAAATTGCAATGAAAATGTGTAAAAATTTTCTTGATAACAATTGTCTTGTTGCATTACCCTAAAGTGGTGCCCTTAATGAGTTCAGCTTGTGAACTAATGACTTCAGCAATAAAATCTTCATTGTATGCATCTTCGGGTCGTTTCCACATGCGTCCTTTAAGGAAAATGGGTCGTTGTTGTGGTGTGAGTGGACCAAAAGCACTTTTTGTCCTCTTTTCTGTTTTGGGTTTCAATTTTTGTTTCAATTCTGCTTGTAAATTTGCTTTAGGATCATTGGTGAGTTGAAGTGGCTCTTCTCGCTATTGATCGTTTTTTTGGTCCATATTCAAAATAAATGATAATAATAAAAACATAAAATAAAGGGAATCAATATGAGTGAGTAATGTTAATCAAGAAGACACAACACATTATTTTGAGACAATGTCACGTGTGAATTGAAATGTAACTACTGGTCTGCTAAAATCTAAAGGGTGCTAATTTCTACTTTTTTGCTAAGAGAAAAGTCAAGATTTTCCTTTGAATTTAAAAAGAATCACTTTAATACGTTGAACTCAATTTTTTTTGTTCTAACTATTTAAAAGTCTTTACAATCGTAAATGTCTCAAATATTTCATTGGATACGTAATTTTCAGTGTCCACGGTGCAAGTATGGATCACCCATTTTCCAGCTTTTTGGTGTCGTACCTGAACGTGTTTCATGTAATTTTTTTGTTGTATATTTCAAATTACAACAAAGACAACAACAGAGTAATAATAATTGGACAAATATTTGGACGAACATTTCATTTTTTTTTGTTGTACAATCAATTATGCAAAACATCATCATCGTTTATTGTTCGTTTTTAGGTATTTTGTCGAATTTAAGCAATTCAGTGTGTACAGAAAATAAAATTTTTAAAAATAAAAATGTGTATTTAAATAACGGTTGAATATAAACGATTTTTTTTTTTAATTTTTTATTGATAAAATGTCTTCTTACCTTCTCGAATTTATTTTCCCAATCCTCTTCGTGTTTTTCTACCTCTTTTTGAATTTGTTCAAATTCTTGCTCCGAATGTGGTCCCAAGTGTTCGGCATTTGGTTCTTCAGGTATGTCAAATTCCGGTTCTTTTGGTGGTGGAGTTGGCTCCTTTTCAGGCTCTGGTTCTGGAACTGTAAGATAATTTCATTGTTTTAAAGATTATAAAAAAATGATTAAATTCAAAGAAAAAAATAACTCAGAATCAGAAGCAAACATCAACTTACAAGACGGTTAAAAGGAAGAAACAGTTCAAAAGAAAACAAGAAAAACACGAGTTTAACAGAAAATTAGGGGAAAAAACGCATTACCTTCCTCTTTTGGAGGTGTTTCAACTTTTCTCGGTACTTTAATTTCACTGACTGGTGGATGCAACAGTGACGTCAATTGATGCGTTATCGCATCTAGTGTTGCTTGAATTGTGGTCGGTAAATTCGATAATGCTTCCAATTGTTGTTGGACTTGTGCCAATTGTTTAACAAATTCATCTTGTTCTTGTGTATTTTCTGTTTCTTCCTTTTTGGCCTCTGTAATTGTTGGAGTTGGCTCTGGTTCTGGCATTTGTGGCTCTGGTTCTGGTTCCGGTTCTACTTTTATTTCGGGTACGGGAGTTTGTGGTTTTTCTGCCTCAGTTTGGGGGAATCTGGGTTCGGGAGATGCAGTTTCATGGGCTAATGGCACATGAACGGGAAACACGGTCATTGGTGAAGGAGAACGCATTTGTTCTTCTAATTGAATTATTTCTGGGGCAATTCTTGGTTTGGATTGTTTTACAATTTTTGGACGATATGATTGTTGTGGAGTGAGATGTTTGTGAGCATCTTTTGGGACAGGTCGGTTTGGTTTTTGTAAGAAGGTGGTCCAACGTTTTTCTTCTTCTTCACGCTCTTGCTTGGATTTACGCATTTCCTCGTTAATTGTTTGAAATACTTCACTTTGTTTGAACACACCTGCTGCTGGCATTAATTTTTTGAAGTTAACTCTAAAAATAACATAAATCAACTCAAATATAAATCACATATCAATCAATACACACCCCATCACGTTATGGTCTCTCAAGACCTCAGCTTCGCCAGACATCAATTCAGCAATATGATCGTCGGTTATTAGAGCAGGATCAGTTGGGAAACTCAAAATCTCATTACGAAAATCTTCGGCAAAGTCCAAAGGATCTGACGCTGTTGTTGGACAAGGTGATGCTCCACATGGTGTCAAATCACGTTCTCTAATAAATTCATCAACATTTTATTAGTGTCACAATACAAGTGAAATGTTTACCTCAAAACCCCTACAACAAAATTATTTCCTGCTTTAGTCAGCACCTCATGCGCTTCCTGATGACTCAAAGGAATCGTTGGAATGTCATTTATCCGAACAACGACATCTCCAACTCTCATGCCAGCCTCTTCAGCAACACTCCCCTCAAGTACCTGAAAAGACAAAGAACGTTCAAAAGGTTGCATTGTAATCTGGGCACACTTTTGTATAATCGTCGTGTGATTTGTAAAATATAAATATTTCGCATTATAAGAAAAGAATTTGGCACTGATTCATCATTCATGTTCATTATTAATACTTGTCTTGTTTTTTTTTTTATTGTCATTTTAATTATTTATTGCAATTTAACAAATAACAACATTGTTGTTGTTGTATTTGATGCACTTTATCTTGTCTCAATATAAAAATTTGATTTCTAATTTTATTTATTTTCTTTCAATTCAATTACAATCATCACAAAAAGCAAATGCAGACGCAAATCTAAATTTAAATCAAAAATGTAGTTCAATTCAAATTGTTCTAGATAATATTTAATTGGATGAAGTGAAAAACCACTGATATTTTCTACAATTTCAGTTGAATCATCAACTGTTTTGATTTGAATTTGGTTAAATTGAACTGAAATCTGGAGATTCTGAGTCTGATTTTACTTTCACATGACAAAAAATATCATGTGATTTGAATTTAACGGAAATCATCTCATTACGTAATGAATTAACTTAATTTTTTTTTTGAAATTTTAAATGAATTTGGCATAATTTTAGTCTGATTTTAATCTCTGGTAGAATTTTCTTAAAGGGAACATACCATTGAAACTGTTAAAGGGGTTTCAAAGTCACTGCCACCAACAAGTCGAAAGCCAAACTTTCTATTGTCAGTCTTGCAGAGCTTGAGCTCCACCACCATTTTGATGTTGATTTGAAATTTAGTTAAAACTTTTTACTTAAAATAAAAGGAGATATTTTTCAAATTTGAATTTTAGAATCGAATTTCTTCTTCTTAATGTATGACAAAGAAAATTGAGGTTTTGTATTATTTTTAAATTTCTTTTAAAACTTTTCACAATGAGCACTGAAGATTAACTGATCAAATTAATTGGATGTTCGAAAGATTATTTCTTGTGTTACAATTTAATTAAAGAGAAAATTTATTTGAATTTCACTCAATATCGATCGATCAAGTGAGAGTAAAGATCATTGATTGGAGTGAATTTATTGGATTTAAGTTCAATTTTTAAATATAATTGAAATTCTTAAATTTGCTGAAATTTAAAAGCCATTCATTAAAAAATTCGAGAAATTCCCAATTATCAATTCAGTTTCAGTAAATTCACATTAAAATCGAATTTCAATTAAAATTTCTTCACAAATCAATGTGAGCAAAGTGAGGCAATTAACGATATCATTAAATCTTTAATTGATTTTGCTCTCGGCTCTTTATATCGAAATGGCTTTCATTGAATTGAATGTGATTGAACTGTCAATATCTAATGTTTTGACCTTGAACCGAATTTAACTGAGATTTTATTATAAAATGCGCCAAAATATTTGAAATTCTTCTTAAAATTTGTTCATTTTTTGTTATTTAATGAAATTTTTTCACCACGAAGTATTTTATGTGTATCAATCGATCCCTAGAACCCCTAGGATAAAGAGATCACAACCCTAAGACATATAAATTTTTTTTTTTGTAAAGTTAAAAAAAGTTAAGATCATGAACCCTCTTTTGTGACTTATTTTAATTTTTTTATGTAATTTTACAACCAATTGAACTTTCATTGAAATAATTTGATATTCATTATAAAAAAAAATATTTATAATAAATTTTGCAGTGAGATTGTCAATCACGATTACAGTCATCAATTTCTTTCTTCTTATGATGATATTTATTTTTTTTTAATTGAATGAATAATTTTTAATATTTTTTGTCTTTTTGACGAAGTTCATGAGAGAATTACTCAAATTTTTGAATTTTTATTCATAGAAAAGAAAAAATTCAAACAAAAAATAAGAAAAATTATTATAAAAAATTCCATTAAAATAATATGAACGTAACAATATAATGAGACCCAGTTAATTTTTTGAAGTGGATTTATTTAAAGTACTTAATATTCATCAGGAATAAATGAAGGCATTTTCTCATTTCATTGGGTCATATAAATTTTATACTCAGATAAAATTAAAGTAAATAGAAAGACACGAAAAAAAAAATCTTTATAAATAATGGAAAATTTTACATCACTTTTCATTGAATTGTCTTTGCTCGCGTTTAAACTTTTTTGAATATAATAATGCAATAATGCGTGGACATTCCATCAACCATATCTTTTACATAACATCTAAAATAAGGAAATTTAAATGGAATACGGATATGATGAGGAAAAGTACAAAAAAAAATTGAATTAAGGGAGAGAGAAAATCATTATAATAATTTTTGGAAAATGTGAAAATTGATAAGGAAGTAAATTTTTTAAATGACTAAAACAATGACAATAACCGTTAACTTAAGAAGGCAAGGCGTTCACATTCATTGTTTTTTTACTTTGAATTGGCGTTTAAATTACAATATTCAGTTATTTTTGATCATGACTTTTTACTCGAGGATGTTTTTTCTTTGAGGTGTTGGATGAAGCCCATTTTTAACACATCCTCGAGGAGATCTCAGTTCGAGCTCCAATTTTCATAAAATTCATAAATCGTAGAATCTTCACTGCACGTCGTTCCACGAGCCCGATCAGTTTTGAAAATTCAGATAACCGTCAAATTTGAGTTAAATTAACGATTCAGGCAATTTGCGTACTTTCCCTTTACTCTCTCAACCCAAAACTAGTCGAGTTTCCAATGGGACATTTGAATTAGTGGAACAAGTGGGAAACCAGTAGGACAAGTGGCACACAAATGGGACACCAGTGGGACAAGTAAGACCATTGGGAGACTAGTAGGTCTAGTGGAACACTAGTGGGAGACGAATGAGACCAGAGGGACCAACGAGCAGCTCAAAAAAAATAATTAAGAAGAAAAAATGTTTTTTTCGAGCTTCTCGATGGTCCCACTGGTTTCCCATTCGTCTACCACTGACCTCCCACTGGTGTCTCACTGGCCTGTCCCCCTGGTTTTGCGTTAAGAGTGCATACAAACCAAAAAGGTTTCAAAACTCTAAGTACTTAATACATTTTTTTTTTATTTCATTTTAAAGGCTCATATACCCCGCTTGATACACAAACTAATAAAAATTATAAAAAAACGACGACACTTTTAACTGAAAATGTTCAATATAAAATGTTAAAATGAATGTTCATAGAGTAATATTAAAAGAATCACCTGCGGTAATAATAACAATGAACCATAAATTGTGCGTGTTTTCATTAAAAATCATCGCCACCATCATTAAACTTAGTGTTTTATATTTGAATTCTTCTGTGTAAGAAGAACACCGAGGAATAAAACAAGTTATCTACCTCGTTTTTAATAATCTTATAATAATAATAATAAAAATAATAACTGGGAACCTATAACAAAGATATGACATAGAGAGAAAAGGAAAGGAAATTTCTTTTCAAAAAGACATAAAATCATCATAATTTTATACTTTTTTTTGTGTACTCAATACCTATGAAAATGTAAAAAAAATCGCTGTTTTGATATCGCACACGTGTTTTATGTGCTGGTTCATACATAAAAACCTTTTGTACTAAAAAAAACACATATTTTTTGTTTTGTCATTTTGTTATTAAAATCTCATAATAATAATAATAATGTTATATAGTAACAAATTTAAAGCCGCTCATCATCAGATTATATGGTTCATAAAATAATCTATTGTGTGTAAAATGATATTATTATCAAATGATCCAAAATTTTAAGGATATCGATTAAAGTTCTTTTTTGTTAGATTTATTTGAGATTGAATTAAAATGAAATGAAATATCTCTTAATTTAGAAAAGGAGAGAAGGCAATGAGACCCTCGTCCTCCTTTGACTTCAAATTTCCTCTTTCCATAACTTTTCTACTCCACTTATGTTGTAATTACGGGATACAATTAAAAATAAGAAGAAGACAAATCAGCAATTTCCTTCTTAAATGAGCAACAATTTTCATCTATTAAAAAATACTCGTAATTAATACACCAATTAAGAGCATATGAATGCTAATTAGCACAAATTTCCGTTTTATTAACATATCACTTACCATGAATAACAATTAAAATTAAGAATAAATTAAAATTTACAATACAATTAATATGCATACTAATAATTATAATTTTTCCTATGGTGATAAAAAGAAAAGAAAATTATTTTAATTTAAATAAATTTGAAATGATTGTGGGTACATTTTTGAATATTATTCCAGAACATGTAACAAGAAAAAGTCACTGTTATTTACATGAATTTTAAACGTTGTTTGAAAATGAAATTAAAATTTGCATAAAAAATGTCGTTTTTTTGTTCTTTTTTATTAATTTAATGTAATGTTGGTGATACAACTCTTCATTTACACGAAAGTAAACACGAAAATGAGTGCCTTTTAAAATAAAGTGCTTTTATGATGAGGGTGGATTGTTGCTAGGTCTTTATAGGAATATGATGGTAAATTTTTTTTCTATATAAAAAAGCAATAGAAATGCACATAATAGCCGTTAAAGAGAACCCCTTAAAGTTATTTCACGTTTTTTTTTTGTAGAAAAGCTTCTCACCCAGAGGAACCATTCAAAAATATCGTAATTACCGCGTCTTTTGTCGAGTTTTTCTTTCATGGTTATTTGTAATGAAATCTTGTTACATAAAGAGTGAAAGTTGAGCACGAGTTTTAATAAGATTTTCATAATTAATCTGGTTGGTTGAATTTCTTCTGTAAAATAATGCTCGAATAAAACGATGCATTATGGAATGGAAAATTAATGGTTAGTTACGTTTGAATTGAATCCATGATTCTTTTTTTTTCTGTGAAAATAAATAAATAAACAAAAAACTTTAATGAAACTTTTTCTGTTATTTTTTAATTAAAATTATTATTTTCTTATTCAAATACGTTTAAGTTTTGTTTTTCATTGAAAATTTTATATTCAGTTTCCAATTCAAGAAAAATTGAGCTCTAGGAATTCATATTAATAAATTTTTTTTTTAATATTTACTCCTTAATTCAAAACTGATCTCAATTTAAATACAAAAAAATAATAAACGAATGACAATGACCCAACAAGTACAACGTCAATTATTAAAATCATTTGTAATTTAATTTAAATTCGAAACCTTCGTAATAATAGAGGTACGCTCTATTTTATTGTAATAAATGGATCTTATTGATATAAAAAGGCGTCCATCTCGAATATAAGACCTATTCAAAGGCTTCAAAACGAAAAAATAATGATAAAGTCAAAGTTAATTAACTCTTAACTGGTCGATGGCAAAATTGACGATCTTCGAAAACGTTAAAATATTGACACATCGTGATACCTATCAACCATTAATTGAGAAAACCCAGGTTGAAATTGAAGATATGAAGAATTTGATTTTACTTACCTTATTTTTCTTTTCTTTCAGAGACATGTACGGTGGAAGGAAGGCATTCGCCAAGACCGTGGAGCTTTCACGGTCTGGAAAAGAAATAGCTCGAAAAAAAGCTCACTTCATTTAAGGAGGCCGCACAAGCTTGTTTTTATAATGCGTATTACCATTTTTTTTGTTACATACAACTTTAGAAACACGATTAACTGAAGTTATCAATAAGCTTGGAAATTTTGAGGAAGTATTTTTTAAGCTGGACCCTGAAACAGTGGTCATAAATAAGTTTTTTTTTACAAATTTTGGACTTTTTTAAAAATTTTGAGAGCTAATACGTTCATTCTTTTAAGGTCCACTATAAAACAAAAGGAAATCCACATTTTTTTAAGATTTTTAACCGTTTTCAGGTTTTTACGCAATAAAATGCAATTTAATGCAATAAAAATACCAAAAACTATAGCCAACCTCTGAGTTATTATTATTATTGCTGATCTTAGTATCTTAATGTATCATATTCGAGTAAGAGCTAAAATCAAATCAAATCAAATTGATTCTGCTGATATATTTTTCTCTTATTTTCTTTTCTTTTCATTTCATTATTATTATAATAATTTCACTTTCCATTCTTTTTCATTTTAAATTATTCTAATAATATGAAGAACAAAAAAAAATAATAATCAAAGTAAACAATAACTGTTTAAAGATTCTGCTTTTCATTATTATTATCATCCAAATTATTGTTATTTTTTACTTGAAATTCGGTTAAGAAGATGCAAATTTTGTTTAACAAAAAAAAAAGAAAGTTTTTATTCCATTCTCATTCATCTTTGAATTTTTATTGTTGAATTGTGTGTGTGTTATTTGGATACCAAATTTTAAGGACATTTCGTATTTAAAAAAAAAAGTTATAAAATCACATGAATAATTCAAATCATTTCTTTGATTGTAGTTCAAACATGAATCAATCCACATCCCATGAGATAATTTTTTTTGTATGTGTATGTGGGTGTGTATCGTCCTTGTTCAATAACAATAATAATAAGAATAATCACACAAATGAATTAAATGCATGAATTTTATTTAATAATGATACGATGTGATCTCGTTTGCGATACAAAAGTTTTTTATGCATACAAGCGTTGTTCTAGTTTGCATATATTTGTATACA
The DNA here is from genome assembly GCA_900002565.1 of Culicoides sonorensis. Lineage (NCBI taxonomy): Eukaryota > Metazoa > Arthropoda > Insecta > Diptera > Ceratopogonidae > Culicoides > Culicoides sonorensis. Next base: position 327,288 of record LN483382.1, read on the forward strand.
ATTTAAAATTTATTATATTTTAAAATAAAGCCAATAAATTACATTCTAAATTACATTTCTAGACATCTTTCGAAGCTGCTGTAAGTAGAGTTTACGGCAAATAAATAAAAATACTAGAATAACAGAATAAAATGAGATAAGAATTTCGTATATTAAAAAAATATTCAAATTAACCCCCACAGTTTTTTTAACTGCTTGTGTGTACTCGCGACTCTTTCGTTAAATTTTTTTTCTATTCATTTTTTTTTTCATTATAATGAAAGTAAAGTTTTAAATACATATGTCTATAGAAACAGAGATACATGTTCCTTGTTATCTTCAACCCTATTTAAAACATAAAAAAATTGCTAGAAAATAAAGAGAGAGTTGTTGTTTCCTTGATAACTGCTGCTACCACTTTTACTTTCCTTCTTCTTCTATGTTTAATTCTGTTACATTTACATTAGATAGATCATCATAAAAAAAAACGTGTAGGTATATGCAAATAAATTTATGGTGATGTAAAAGAATGTTTTCTGCTTCTGTTTCTTCCCCTTTCATTATTTTTTTCCTGTGTGTGTTCGCGTTTTTTTTTTGGTGTGTATCCTCATCCCATAAGACTAAGATGATAAAAAAACGTGAGTCTATCACACAGTTTAAATAAAAAAAGGGTGAAGAAGCTTTTTTAAAATTTAAAACATGATTAAATGGAAAAAATTTAATACATGAAATTATCGAGCTGCTTCTTTTTTTCATTTAGGATCAGACGAAAATATTGAAATTGCATTTTTGGTTGTGTTACGTTACAAAGGAAATATTTTGAATAGTTTTGAATTTAAATTCAGTGCTCTTCTTAGAATACTTCAAAATCGACTGGAAATTTTCATTCATTGTTTTTCTCTCATAGTAGGAATTTGTGACTTTGGATCCCATTTTTCTTAATTTCCATACAAAAAATTAGATTTGTACGTTACACGTTCATCCAACTCAAGTTAAATTCATGTAAAAAATTAACAATAACCACCATAATAGTTTTTTTTTTTGCTAAATTACAATTTCATTTTAAAATTTATCATGGTTTTGCATGTAATTTGATACAAACTCATCAATTTTTTGTTCCTTCTCATACTTCAATTCAAATTCAAATTCAAATAGAAACAACAAACACACACACACACACCACGCTTAATCACAAGAATAATAATAAAAAAAAATGAAAAAGAGTAAGATCAAACATTTATTTGTCACCATTGATACGTATTTTAATTCCTTTGAAGATGATGAAGATGATGTTGTTGATGATATGTATGCGGCTTCCATCATTAAATTTAAAATAAAACATTTTTAGTACATTTTTGTTCTTAGTAATTCCTTTTATTTGACGCCATCATTTTTACCGTATTTTTTCGATTTGATATTAATTTTCTTGTGTTTTATTTCACGGAATACTTCAAATAAAACAAAAAATAGAAGAAAAAGAAGAAATTTTGTGGTGTATGTAAATGAGAGTGATAAGAGATTGTGTGTGTGTGGTTTGAAAAATTTCAATAAAATGATGATTATTATTAAGAAGGGGGGAATGTTTATCAGTATTATATTTATTATTTCTGTTTGATAGACAAAAAAAATAAAATTATATGAAGGTATCGAATTTTGATTAAAGCAAGTAATGAGGAGCGTATTTGTTGATTTCCCATTCAAATTGGAGTTTAAGGGTGAGAGTCAGGAAATCGAGACTCGATAAAATGGATCTAGTTAAAAAATGACAGATTGCAATGTTAAGAAAATCTTTGAAGAATCTGCCTAAAAATTCAGAGATTGTATCAATTCACCACAGTAAATTTGGTTTTGATTAAATGTCTAAAAAATTCTGTGATTGAAAAAAACCGTTATTTTACGCGAATTTTGATGAGTGCATTGAAACTTACGACACTAATTACAATCGATTTCAATAGATGGCACTAAATGTTAATCCGAAATGTGACCATTTCATCATAGGACAATTTCAAGAAAAATCCTCTCAATCAAAAGACCGTTTTTTTTAAAGTTAAAGATTGAACGTATCCTGCAAATGATGATTAAATAAACAGGTAGATTAAAAATAATTTACAAACATAATTTTACTTTTAGCTTGAAAAAAATAGCAGTTAATAAATAAAAAAAACACACAAAGTATACAAACATAAAATAAACGTAAAATGAATGAAGTGAGTGAATGCAGGATTTATTTTCCTTTTATTTTTCTTTCCTTTTCTTATTATTATCATTATTTTTTTTTTATTACTAAGCAGTTGCTTTTACTTTTATACGATTAATTTTATTTTACATTTTTTTTTTATTTTTTCTCTGAATCATGATGAGTTGTTTTCAATTTTTCATTATGTGCCCCTCAACTGTGTGTGTGTGTGTGTTTGTGCATACTTTCCTCCAATAATAAACAGAGTTATCTTTTTCTTTATTTTTGGTCCTCATTTTTTTTGTTAACTACTGTAATAAGGTAAAGATTCTGAATGTGTATATTTGCTTTGAGATTGAAAATACACAAACATACACATACACACACACACAAAAAGTTAATGGAGCTTTTTAATACTAAATTACCATTAAAAGATGAAAATGCGCGACATTTATTTTTGTCAGCAGAGTGGAAAATGGGTTTTAAATCCTAAATATTCATATAATATTTTTTCTTCTACAGTTTTTTTCCTTGTAATTCTGAAATGAAATATATTTTAATTCGAAAAAACATTAGAAATAAATGAAATTATTAAATGGCAATAATTTAAACAAGCAAATAATTCATGAAAAATAAAATCCATGACACACCTGAAATATTTTCATTATTAGTAAGCTTTTTTTGTCATTATTTTTATTAATTCCATTGTTTACGCACAAAATTTTAAGAGATTTTATTTCATTTTACTTTTCATTATTTTTTTATATTTTTTTTTTTTAATGTAAACTGAGTCCTTTTGCTTTTGATATAATCATCAACTCATCATATTGATTCTTGTTACAATTGTTTGTCTTTTCATTTCTTTTATTATTGAAATTCCCTTTTTCACGTTTTTGTTCGACGACAATTCAAATTTCCAATCTCAGCAAAATATCTTCTTTCCTTTAAAAAAAAACAAAAATCAAACGAGTGAAATGTGTACTTATGAAAAAGAAGAAACAACAATAAAAAAACGGCCATTATTGACAAAAGATACCTTGCTTTATCAGGCTGTTAAGAAGTCATTTATAAGCACCAACAATAAAGAATGGAAAAGAGCTTGAAATGTAATAATAATACAATAAAAAAGTATAAAGTAAGAGTTTTTCAATCGCTATTGTACTTTTCCAATATACTGTGTGTACAGTATGGATGTGAATCAATTAAAAATCTGATAAAATGATGATTTTTTGTGTCTTTTCATATAATTTTATTATTCAATCAACTTAATATCTAGAATTTTTCATCTCGATTCAAAAAAATTGGAATGTTCTATTTTATGTATTGTCATTCCTTGAAATGTCCATGAGCTGATAGGATTTTTTCCAATTTAATATTTTTTTTGAAGGCTACTCTTCCTTAATTAATTTTTTTTGTATTTGTATTTCAATGCTGATATTATTTGTCTTGCAAAATTTTCTCAACTGATCGATCAAGACAAATGATTTTGAGAATAATGAAAAAAAATTTAACAATAACATTTAACATCGAATCGAACAAAAGCCATCGAATTATTTGAATAGAAATTGGAACGGCAAACAATTTCTTTTGTCTATCATATCCTTGAATGAAACGGGAAAGCAAATTTAAAAACATTTATTAGCAGAATCAGGTAAAATCATGATTTTCCATTCTTTACTTTTTTTACCAGTAATAACTTAAATTGAATAAATGAATTTTAATTGTTTTCCTTGAGTATCATAAAAAATACGGATAATAATTTATGTAAATTGAAAGTACAATCAATGTAGATCTAAAATTTGGGGTGGAAGCACTGATAATTGTTAACCCCATGTTGGTAAATATAATTAATTAAAACCTTATCGTCGTCTTGTTATCAATGGTGGTGTTCTAATTATAAATGGCCGTGGAATTGAACAAAAGTATCAAAATTTAAAGGAAAATGGGATGAGAGGAAAAACTCCACCCTTTTGAAATGTATTGCTGCTGTTTTTTATTTTGGTTTCCTATTTTTGAGGCTATTTTCTTTCAATTTATTATAAAAAACTTTTGTGAATTTGAAGGGGAATTTAATATTGAAATGAAGCCTTTATAATTCATTGGCGACACGATACACACAGCGCGAAATATATAAGAACATTAAAAGAGTTTTTCTTTGAATTTACATTTACATTCATTATAATATGAAAGAAAGAACAATAAACAAAAGAAAATTATTTTGCATACTATTGATTCATCGTAAGCTGTACGTATTCGTGTTTAAGTAGGACATAAAGAAAATGGATGGTTGAAAAGATAAAAAAAAATTATATATTTAAAAAGGAAGTAAGAAGCACCAACAAATACACAATATCACAATCAAACTTTTGAAAGTTAAAAGTAAAAGAATACAAAAAAATGGGGCTGCTAAATTAATTTGCTTGAATAAGAGGGCATCCTTCTATCCGGTTTTTTTGTGTGTATGTGCATAGTCACAGCCCATATATAAAAAAAACACTCAAAATTAAAATCATCCTATTAAAGTACGAAAACACCCCATTCCACTTCTGGGAAATTCGCGTTTTTTGTATGTATAATTTTCGTTATCAACCAACTCACTCAGTTTCACTTTTTTTCTTCTTTCTATTCCATTTTTTATTATTATATTGTTTGGTTATTATAAAGCACTTGTACTCTTTCGTTTTCAGTGGGTGTTATTTTTTTTCCTATCTCCTTTTTATTTTCACTTTCTTTTTCATCATGTTGTTGTTGTTGTTATACCGACTATAAGATATATAAAATTTTATTTTTATGTATATTTAAACAATGAATTTTTAAAAAACTTCAGCCAACACTTAAGTACGCGATTTTCTTTGTGTATGTCTGTGTGTGTGTGTGAATGTTATACAAAAACCGGCCAAATTAAAATGGGTTTGAGTTTCCTTTTTTTTTATTTTTACTTTTTTTTTGAGATGACTTTTTAAATAGAAAAGGGTGGCTTTCGCTAATGGAAGTCGTTTTTACATTTACTTGTGTATGATTTTTTTTTAAAATAAAAATTAAGGGAATGAACGGTAATACAATAACTTAACTGAATCATAATTCCGTCAGTTGCCATTCTCAACGTATTCTGTTAAAGTTAATTTTAAATCTGAATCAATTTAAGTGAAATAGACTATTGAAATGTTTGTTTTCAAAAAATTTAGTATGAAAATACGTTACGTAATACTCAAAACACCCCCTAACATGGGCATCACTTTCGTAAGTACATAAAAAAGATAAAATGCTTAAACAAATTATGAAAAAAGTGGAAGAAAAGTGGATTCAAATAAAAAAAAGGTATGGGAAAAGTGGCGATCACAATTTTATTAAAAAGGCTTCTTAAATATTTTAGCATCCACTCAAGTGCTTGTGTCTTTTTATTTTCACCGTTATTTTTAAAATAATTTTCTTACCATTTTCTGTTAAGTATAAAATTCATAAATGAAACATAAAACATTAATGAATATTTTTTACTCGTAACAACGATAACTGGCACATATTTATCTAGGGAGCTGTTTACGATTTTTTAACATCCTTTGTACCTTTTCCTCTTCAATTATTATGACGAATTTTGAACCATTTTTACAATTCATGATATTTTGCATTTTTAATTAAAAAATTATAGAAATTAATGAAATTACGAAAAATTTTAATATTAATTTAATTTTCGTTCCATTAAATTACAAAAAGCAACATATTCCAATAATGTTCATGTACCCTGAAAAATTTGAATTAACCCTCTCACTGTGTGTCTCTGTGTTTGTGGGGTGACAGAACGTGTGCCGTTATGAAAAAAACAAAAAAAAAATGTGTATATTAAAAATCAGCTGTTCCTCCTTATAATAGAAACGCGATCGATTTTTTTTACCATTACATTTAATTTCATTTCAACTCTTAACTCATCTCAATAAGATGTAAAAAAAAATAAAACAAACTCTCATCTAAAAGCTTAATAGATGTAAAATACTAAAAAAAAAATTACCCTCTTGTTTTTTTATACATTTTTAATTTTGTGAGTCACAGAAAACGCATAGAGATTACCCACGATTATGCAAGAATGCGTACAGGATTTTAAAAAGTCTGGGGTGACAGTTTTTTCTTCTTTTTACTTTTAATGTATATTTTGATTATGAATTTTTTTTAACTGTAGAAACACGAGTCGTCATCGTTATTAAAAAAAATAAGTTATACATTACATGTAATTTGATTCCTTTGTTTTTCATTAAAATACTTTTTTTTTCATTCTGGGTTATTAATGTTTGTGGGATTTAAAAATATTATAATGAGTTTCGAGGAGGATGTGAAAAAAAGGATTACGTGAATTATTATTAAAATTTTAGCAAAAAAATTGTTTAACGAAGAGATGTAGGAAAAAAATTAATTATATATAAAAGGATTTGATGAAAACCGTTATTCAAATATATTTTTTTTTAATTCAAGAAAAAAAAGGAAGAAAAAACTCGGAACGGGTTTATTTATGTTTTTTTTGTATATTTAAACTAAAATTGATTTTAAAAAGCCGTTTTATATGTATTATTTTTATTCAATAATGAATTGATATTTTTTTGAAAATATTTTGCATGACATGTTCAGACAAACACGTGTCTCAACTGAAAATATTGTTATTTGTCTTGGTTTAGCCTTAGGAAAATAATCATAAGCTTTTGATATATCAAAATAATAATTAATTGTCATGATACAAAGTTTTTGATAAATTTACTAGGAAAATATGACTTGGTGCAATTGAATTTGAATTTGACATCCAATTACCAATTGCAAAAGTTTTAACTATTTGGGATTAAGAATTTCAAGTGATGGTTCATGTGACGATGACGTCAACCATCGAGTGAAATTTGGTTGGTTGAAATAGCATGAGCTGAGTACTTTGTGATAAACGGATGCCCTATAAACTAAAAGGAAGAATACATAACACCAGTATTAACACCAGCTATGGCCATAGCCAGCGCCGTACAAGCTCAATGTTGGACAATGAAGAAAATATACGAAAATAAACTGAACACCACAGAAATGAAAATGCTGAGAATTAGCGCTCGTGTAACTAAATTTGACAAGATTGAAAGCGAAAAATTTCAAAAAAGCCTAGGAATCAAAGAAACAATCATTGATAACATTGGAACTCGTCAACTCCCATGATATGACCATGTGCAACACCGAAAAGAAGACCAAAATTATATGGTAAGTAAATCGATAACAAAACCAATAACGTACAGTCAGTTTCAACCAAGGCCTGGAAGAAAACCATGCACTTGGCAGAAGCAAATGGAAACAAAATTGAATCATTATAACATTCGAGAAGAAATAGTGCACAATAAAGGGAGATACAGATTTGGGATTTGGGAACAATGATGCTAACTCCGGTTTGAACGTACTGAAAAATTGATACTTTACATTTAGTCCGTGATTTATCAAAACAGCTAGCAAGAAGAAGAAGAAGATTATGGTTCAAAATGTTTTATGTCATTAACATCACCTAAGGAACCATAAATTAAATTTTACAATTTAATAATGAATTTCAAATCAAAGTAACTTGAAATGGCGAGTCATTCCTGTAGCAATAATTAGCGTAATTGTTTTGGACATCAAAAGAAAAATTGCTAATTAATGACTTTCTTTCTTAATTCATTTACCTTTTCTTCTCCCATTGCTTTATCATTTTTTTTATTATTTGTTTTCTATAAAACGTGATTTTTCATTTATTTTTCGTCATTTAAAAAAATAAAAAAAAAAAAATAATATAATAAAAAATTCAAAAGAAAATCACGGTTTTGTTCCTTTCACTTTTCATCATATCTCATAGAATTTTGTACCTTTTGTCATATTTACTTTCATTTTGTTATTATTTGGACATTTTACACAAAAAAAAAGAAAATTATAATACAAAGATTATGCTGATTCACTCAAGTAGAATTATTTTTCATTATGTCCTCATTATACACTCATAAAAATAATAATAAAAAAAATATAATTGTAACGATATACAATAATTAGTGTTAAATTATTTGCGTTTGCCATATTTTTTTGTAATATGAAGCTCCTTGCTCAAGTAAGTAATTATAAGCACGCCCATTTTCTTGCCTTATAAGTGATTTTAATTTTTTTTTCATTTAAAATTTTCGTGCCCAAATTAAGGAAAGGGGATGATGATGTTGAAATTTGATAAAAAAAAAGTCAAAGTTAACGTTTTTGGTGGGTGGTTGTTGCTAAAATCCTACATTAATATAAATTATAAATGAATATAAAATAGAAAGTCAGAGGAAAAAAAAATTAAGGAGCAAATAATTTTTTTTCTATGTGTATTTTTTTTTTTGTTTTTAAATGAAAATTTTATTAGACACACAAAAAAATAACAGCAAAATTTGAGAACGAATAACGGAAGTAAGAAGACAAACAAAAATTTCAAGAAAAATAAATACAAAACGATTAATTTCCACTTGAACAGGTTACAAAAAAAATTAATCATCAATTAGTGTGTTTTTTTTAATTAGATGCAAGAATGATTTTGAAGAGAGCGTGGTATGAAGAGGAGAAAACAATGAAATCGGGAAAAATTGAAACAAACAAAAATATTTTTTGTAACAATTCATTGTTTTTTTTGCTAATTAATTATCGATAAGATTTTTGTTTTTTTGACAAGTAATTAAATTAAAAATATTCTATTTTCTTTTAATTTTGGTCTTAAATTCATTGAATTTCATTGAATAATGAAAAATGAACTAAAATTAAATTTAAAATTTATCAAAACTGTCACTTTACCTAATTTCATCAAAATTAACATTCATTTGCTTCAAATCACATACAAAATATGATTCTAACTCTTTCACATTTCACGTATGCGCATAAGAGGGCATGAGCACACATGTGTGATTTGAATGCGATCAAGACGAGAATCCCCTTCATACAATATATGAAATTTATTTTAACCCTTTTAATGTACGTTATTTGTTTAAATTGATTCACATACCTGAAAAGAAAATTGGGCAATAAATTGTCAAATTATCACATTTCCTTTATTTTTTTTTGTTGCAAATTATACAATAAAGGTATCAATTTAATTCGTAACCACTTCTAAATTGCAAAAAATAAATCACATCTTTTATTATATTGAGCTCATCACTTTTATGAACGATATTTAAACCCATTATTAGCCCCTTTTTGAATTGTAATTGTTTATCATTATCGATTACATTTATTTTGCCTTTCTTTTTTTTATTCCTGGTTTTAATCAATAAATTTATCTCATATTTTTTTTTTAAATACATAAAATAAAAAAGAGATACAGGTATAAAAAAAAAACTAAATTTAAAATAAAATTGATACAATTTACGCAAACCAGCGTAACCCATTCTCGTTAATATACACATAATAATTTTGGCATAAATCAATGGTAATATGAAATTTTATTTTTATGATTCAATTTTTGTTATAATTTTTTTAAACCCCTTCTTTTTTCTCTTTGTGTCACACGACATTTCAGCTATTCAGTGATCATGGTAACTGTAATTTTTTTATTGTGTGTTTGAAATAATGAAATTTATTCTGGTTGATGTTTTGTTGAATATTCAAGTCCATAAATTTTCCTTGAAATGTATGTCATATAAATGAAGAGAGACAGAATTGTGACTCGTGGCACTGCCTTCTGGCTGATTTTATTTCAATGACACGAATGAAATTCTCAAAATTTTTGAATTAAATGATCGTAATGAGACCGGGTTTAAGTAAGACTTTGAATTAACGAATTTGACATATATTTTGAATTGCGATTTTTTGCATCATTTCTAGCCATATTCGAAAATTGCGAGTCTTGTGGTCTCGCTTGCCCTGCAAGACCGTTAATACTACTTTATGCATGGTATAATTCCTTATAATTTACGTACAGAGCGCGTTATACCTTTTCCACAATCTATACACATACGTAAATTATAAGGAGTTATACCATGCATAAAGCGCGCGTTAAAGAAAAATTATTTAGTAATGAAAAGTCAGCTTATACGTAAATTCCCTTAAACCTTCGAAATTCAATAATTTGAAAATGCACAGACATTTTTTTCTTTCTGACTTCCGTTTTCAATTTTAAAATATGCACATACTGAAAACAAAATAATATTACATTACACATACAACAGTCAAAAAAAACTGCTAGGGTGAGATTACAGAAGAAAAAAATTTAAAACGCATTTTTTAAACCCTTTCACTTTCATTGTAACACAAAAAAAAAATTAAAATTATAAAAAAAAGAGTTTGTTCATGCGCAGCTTGCCTTTCATTCTGCATCCGACAAGTGAAATTTTTTTCGATTTAATGATTTTTTTTCAGCATCAACTCATTCTCAATTTTTTTAATGGGACTATTATTCTAATTCTAACAAAAAATTTAATATGCATGAAAAAAACTGTGAGGGGTGAACTGTAGTGTATAATCAAATAAAAAAAAATAAAATGTGAGTATCACGTTGGTGATGCTGTATCTGTTCTAACCCCTTTCACTTTCAATTTTTTAAATTTAATTTTAAAATTATTTGAGGATTTCAATGAAAAATTTCACTCAATTGAGATGAAAGTCATTTGTAAGACAAAAAGCCTCGAATTTTAAGCTTCACAGCTTAATTAAGATCGCGAGCCATACAGACAAAGAAGTTCTGTTTCAAAGGAAATATTCAAATAATTTAAAGGGTTAACGGAATTTCTATACAAATGCTCACATTAATATAAAAAAAAATCACCCCAGAAACGTCACCCTCATGATACATCACTTAAATCCATGTCATCTTGTTAAATGATTCTTTAAATAGAAAGGAAAATTCAATTCGTTAATTTTCAAGGAAAAACATGAAAAAAATAAAATTTTGTGCACACACACTGTTTAAAGGTGTTCTCTCTCGATTAAGATGAACTCTTTTTTTATTGACATTTTTGAATTAACTTTTTTTTTATATCATAAACAATATCAGACAACATTAATCTAAATTGAGTTCTCTTTTTTCTGTTACTATTACAGAAAGGTGTCGATCTTCCGACTATGCAAGAAAGAATGAAATTAACATAAATATGACTTCATTGTGTCTTCTTGAAGCGATTATATTTTATATCAAAGCAAAGTAAGAGTTTGGGATTCACATGAAAAAAAAAGTTATAAATTGTAATCATAATGCTCATATTTTGTTCATCTTTACCCGTTGTAATGATTTATTAGATAATATTTCCCTATAATTTTACATCATACCATTTTTTTATTACCCTTAAAAAGCACACTTGTGACAAAGACTTCTATTTTGCATATATGATTCATATTAATGTGTGTTTGTGTGTGAAGATAATAAAAAAGTGTTTCAAAAACCCATTACCAGAAGTATTAAAAATTTAGATTATAATCAAATGGGAATTGGATTCATCTATCTAGAGCTGGTATGTGAATGGATTGAGGCTGATGCTGTGACTAGACTATAAAATGATTTTTATGATCAATTTTAGTATGATAATCAATATGTTCATTTATCGTTTTAGAACTGAAATGCATTAAAAATTCACCTTGAATGATTAATTTCCTTTCAAACGCTTATAATTTTGCAATTAAATATCAATTAAATGGAAAAAAAATAATAAACCACACTTGGAATATTTTTTTAATTAAACTTTTTTCCTGGATTTCAATTAAATGTAAGACAAGAAATCTAATTACGTCGTCGACCAGTTTTAGTGCTGCGAATTTCTGCTCCAACACACCCCAAGATTGTTCCTTTCGACAAAAATTCGTTAAAATTCTCAAATTGGTAGAGTAAGACTTTCCATCGATTCCAACTATCAAATGGAAGTAAATTGATAGCAGACATGTCGAAGAATGAACTTTCCTTTATTTGGTAATTTCCAACACGAATTGGACATAAAAATGGTGGTGTGGTTGTTTGACTGAATGCATCTCCCACGTACAAGTTGTGTTCTAGGTATGGACAGAAATTTTTTTCTGTGACATTTACAAATGTATCACATTTTGAGTCTTTGCATCGAATTACGTCAATTTGGGTCTGAAATTAAATGAATTAATTTTGAAAAAAATCGCTAAGGGCTTAAGATCGAATCACATGTTATGATACAGAAAATTAATTGAATTTGAAATTGCACTTCATCTTACATACCCCTAATACATTGATTTTCCGCCGAATCATAACAGATCCTTTGAATTTCAATCCATTTTTGACATTTATTTTCGTAATATTAGAAAAATCCACAATGGGTTGTTTTGGGATTCGTTTACACTTCAAAATGCGATCCACTGTATAGAGATTTTCCTAAAATTCAGTAATATGATGAGAAAAAATTAGAAATTAGCTGAGTTTTACTCACAGAACTGTAACAAAAAGGGAAAATAATGACATCTAAAATCAAAATTTCAATGAACAAGAGAAATTTCAACATTTTTTCATGTGAAATGATTCAATACTGAAATTTTTTATAATAAAAATAACGATTATAACACTTAATGACTGATCATTTGCACAAATTGGATATCAAATTAGACACCGTTAATTTTTGTTTTGCAAATTTTATTGATGTGAGTTAATTTTAAATGACGTGATTGATCTTAATTTCCGCATATCATTTGACAAAAAAAATAATAAAAATTTTTAGGAAAACAAAACGATTGTAACAAAAATATTTGGATATCAGTCTAGTTAAGTCACTTGTCCTTTAACTTCACACTCACATAATTGTAATATTTATTTTCAAGCACAATTGAATTGAAATTTCAATAAGAAAAGAAGACAATGACACTTGCTTTACAATACATATCAGATTGAAATTGAATACAAAAAGCCTACAATACAAAAAAAAAAATTTTAACAAAAATGATGCAAAGTCAAGTACTCATATAAGGAGTTTTGATGGTCATATAACAGCATATATATTGTTAACATAACCTTGATGCTTTAAAATTTTTGTTATGTGACGTAAATCGATTTGATTTTATGTTGAAACAAATTCTATGTTGAAAATTCAAATTAAATTGCACTAATAATTTATAATAAAATTGAAATTTACATGATAAATTTCCTTTAAAATTGTGTTTCTATGCAGTCGTTGAAACATAAGCTACTTGGTCATGGTCAAGGTTTTTTTGGTATGATTTATATGTCAATTTAATTTTTTCCTACATAAATGTCGCGACAGTTTTTTTTATATGTATGTAATTAATCATAAGCTAAAATCACATGCATAGTTTTCTAGATCAATTTAAAGTTTGATATAAAACTGGTTGATATTCAATTGTAATTTAATTCTAGGAATTATATTGATTAAAATCGATTAAATTTAATAATTGTAATCGTTATAATTAAGTTGCTATTAGAATGCAATTTATAAAAAAATGACAACGATACCAAGCGTTCCCAAGCGGTCACCCATCCAAGTATTACCCTCGCCCGATGCTGCTTAACTTCGTTGATCGGACGAGCACCGGTGAGTTCAGCATGAAATGAAAATTTTTTCACCTTGATCACATTTCATTTAATAAAATCAATTTATTTCTTCATCACCATCGAGGACGAGAACCAAGCAATTTTATTAATTTCAATTCCCATCAAAAATTATTGCATATCTGTCAAAATTAATTGACATGTCATTTATTTAAATGATACAAAATGACTGATAACATTAAAAATATTAAAGTAAACACATGTAAAAATAAAATTTAAGTGTAATGTTGTAATGAGTTGTCGTTTAACTGACCTACACTCTTTTATGTAACGAGACTGGAGCAATGTTAACGTTAAGCAAAAAAAAATCTCTTCAACTTGACACACATTTAATATGATATGATAATTTTTGTTTAATTTTGATGGTAAAATCAAAAAAAAAAATAAATATAAATAAACAAATATTTATCGTGTTTATTGTCATTTGTCTGGACAAATAATTTATTGGATTTTGTTTGAAAGTAAGTGTTTTAGTGAACAAATATTAGAAGATTTGAACTCATAATTTGTACTTGCACTTCAAATTCATCTTTATTGGTCGTATTTTATGTACTTGCACTTGAATATTATGATCAAGTGTTTGATTAACGTTATGCATGTTGATTCAAATTTTATTTAAGATTCAGGAAAAAAAATTGAAGCAATATTTTGCCATTGATTGAAAGAAGCAGGACGATAAGAGTCAATCGACGTATCATCCTTAGTCTGGTCAGAGTTTAGTGGAAAACCAAATTTCTAGCAAATCTGGTGTGATGATGATGATGATAATAAGCAGCTATGCCCACCACAGCCACTTAGTGTTGGGCTTTTTGTGGGCTGTCTTAAAACTTAATCAAGAATTGAGCACTCTGCCAAGTCTTGTTAACAATGCAACCAGTACCCTCACTTGAACCATACTCATTCCTAGCAACTCGCTTGTGCGTGTTACTGTCCATTTAGGTATAAAGCTGTGTACATGTTGTGAAAGATATGTACTTTGTTCTTCCCAATACAAACTTGATTTGTCAATAAGCCATTCAGATATGGCAGATTTAGCCGTAGTAAGTGCAATACCTAAGCAAGATTCTTCTCCTGTAAATTTAGATGCTGATCCTTCTCTAGCTAACCTATCAGCCACTTCATTACCATCAATATTACAATGTCCTGGTACCCAGATAACTTTAAATGTGTTGTTTCTGGTGTGATCTTTGCCTCAAATGACGTTTTTTTAATTAAATTTCGTTCCTGAAGCTTCTTTGATTTTGAAATAAAAAAAAAATTAATTGACTACTTTATTAAATTTAAAAAAAAACTTATTAATGATTTACCATACGCACAACAAAAAAACTTACATCAATTTGATCGACTTGTTACATCTGATCAAAGAGTTTTTGTCATAAAAGTACAGGTGGTCAAATTTCATGATTGGTTGTCTATGTTTTTTTTATTTTATTTGAAATTTATAGATCATTCAAACATAAAATTGAAATTAAAATTAAGATCATTAACTTGTTTAAATGCAATATTCAACATAATTATCTTGTAGTTAAAGTTGAATAGGCAAATAAATTCTAATAAATGATTATTTAAATGGTTATTTATGTTATTAAATGTAATTCTTTTTATAACATTTTATTGAATATTTATGTTTTAAATTGGATTATAAATTAGATTACTTGAGGAGATTATACTGATTGATCTTATAAAAGTGTAATTGCAAGTTTGTTAAAATGACGTTAATTATTGTATTTGATTTTGAGGTTAAATTGTTCTCATTATGGAAATTTATTAGTTTGATATTTAATTAAAGGTCATAAGATGTCAATGATATGAGGCGTTCCACGTCTGATGTTGCTTAACTTCAGTTATTAGACGAGAACCGGTGTTTTCAGCATGGTATGATCTTTGACAAGTAATTTTCTTTTAAATCAAATCAAATACTGATCTGATTGAATGTTCACTTAAATTTTTTTTTAAAAGTAACACAAGCTTAGAATTCCATTTAAGGTGAACATTCAAATTCCAAATTATCAATCTTATGGTGCTCATTAAAATACTTTTTCTGTGTAATAAACTTATCGGGAAATTCAAACATAACTTTTTATGAATCAAAGTCAAACTTTTTTGTAGACACAAGCCAATCATGCGTTATTGAGTTTCATTCTATCATAGAGTTTTAATGAACTGTCCAATTAAAATTTTGTGTATCTCATTTCTTGACCAAATCAATTGAGAAGGTATATTGACCTTTAACTTTACAAATGGAAAATTATTGGAATATAAATAAAAATGTAAAATAATTTGATTTTTTTTAAATAAATTGAGAAAAAGACTCAATAAATAAGTCTTTTTCGATTTATTTTATGACTATTTTTTCTTTTCTTAAAACATGCATTTTTGTTCTGTTATAGAATTTAATGATGGAGAAGGACTGGTGAGGCATGGACTAAAGGAGCAGCATGCACGGTCTTAACAACTGGAACTGTGTGGACAAGAGGGGCAGCATGGACAGTCTTGACAACAGGTACACTGTGGACAACTGGGGCAGCAACGTATGTTTTGTGGACAACTGGTGAGTGGTGTTGAACAATTGATTGATGGCTAGTGGCAACAGGTACAACGGTTTTTGTAACAACTGGGGCAGCATGTACAACTGGAGCGTGTACAACTGGAGCTAAATGAGAATAATGAGAAACTCCTTTTAAGAATCAAGGAAGTGTGCAAATTTTTTCGTATTTATTAGTAAAATACATTGAAAAATAATTTTGTATAAGAACCAAAATTTTATAGAATTTTAAAATGATAATCAATTTTCAATTGAAAATCATTCTTTGTTAATATTTAACTAGAAACATACCATGGACAACTGGAACAGCTGGACCAACAACAACTCCTGGGGCTGCTGAGGCGAAGGCAATGACTGAGGCAACGATCAACTATAATTATTAAATTTAAATTAATTATTTATTTTTCTTTTTTTTTCTCCATTCCAAATCACTTACGAATTTGAACATTTTGGTTTTTGAGGATTTTTGATTATTTAAATTAATAAAAATAAGAGGAAGTTGTGATATTGTGTTTTAATCACTGTTAACTGACTAATAATACTGATTCGAATTCAGACAATCCTTTATATAGGTGGTCGGGAAGTTATGATCATACTACGATCCTCACACACATCCATATAATAAAAATAATGTATTATAAACAAATATAACAATAATAATATTCAAAATTGAATGAATACATAAATACGCGCGCGACAATAATGAAAAAAAGAATAATAATAATAATAATAACAGCAACAACATCAGCAGGCTGCTTCAATGTAAGTAAGTTATTGCGATCATATGTTTCTACAACATACAAAGGTATAACTGACAGGTTATAGTATTATTATAATTGCTTAAAATAATTTGTGTGTGTGTACTTGTCGATTTATTTATTGGGGAGGCAGCAATTGAGCAAAAAACAACAACAACAACAAAAAAGATGCTGTGTTAAAGTATGAAAAAGGTATGTAATTTAATACTAATAAATTGATGTAAGTTAAAACATCTCGAATAAACTTGAGTAAAACTATTTACAATGATGTTAAGAAAAAAAATATAAAAACTTCTAGTTCATTTTACATGGACACATAAATCTTGATCAATCATCATAGTCTTGGGATCGAAAAAAAAATACAACGGTTAGACTTTTAATAGAATTTGCTGGAACTGAGCCGTACTCGTAATTATGTTAGTAACGCGATCATCTGTCTAGGGTCAGAAATGTCAAATTGAAGCTATTTCTTAATGAGCCCATATATTATTAGACCTGAACTCTTTTCAAGCAAAGGAGGTCAGAGAACACAACATAGTCTCTAAATGCTTGAGCCTTGTATTCCGGAACTGAAAATATGATCAATACACTACATGTAATTAGAAAATCATTACAAAAATACATTAACTTGTTTAGACAGTTAAAACCTGATGCAATGTTGGGCTCTAGTTACATATGACCTTGAATTATTTTGAACCTTAATTTATTCAACATATTGTTGTTGTTCAATTTATTACAATGTAATGTTGTTGTTATTGTGAGTTCAGCTTCCATAAATGATGCATTAAATTGTCCATTAAGAAAGGTAAAATTACATTTTAACATATCTTTTTCTTCTTCTTTTCTTTTGAAATCATAACCAACGTCATTCATAGCCTAGAAAATAAACTATCATGATGAACGCACTTGACTTTTTTCTTCATACATATTTTAATATCGTCTTCCGCATCATCTTATGACTTCTTTTCATAAAAATTATGGTATCAACAAACACTGGTTAATCTAAAAACTACATCACGGCTAAACATGGCTTACTAGCCCAACAGGAACAAATCAAAGCTACATTCCGTTGTAGAACTTCCTAGTTTCTATCCATTCAGTAGCATCCTTGAAACCTGTAAAGAAAAATTAAGATTTGTCAAAATAACATTTGAACATATTCAATGAATTGACCTCATAAATGTCACCTTACAATTAATATTATCTTAAAAACAATAAATTTAACTCCCTTATATAAAAATTAATGGAGCGTTAAGAAAATCATTAACATTGATCATTATAAACTTAAAATAAAAAAGGCTTCTTAGTTCTAGCAAAACAACCATTTAATGTCAAAAGCCAAGCCCCTTAATTATGCAAATCTATTACATGGCTTACTGGTTGATAGTACAACAATATTCCTCTTTTTTATTGTATTTCAAGAAAGATTTCCCACACATTTGCATATTATATCCATAAGCTAATGTAAGATTACATGCATCTTACCATGTAACATAACAATCATAATAATATTAATAAAAGTTGGTTGTATTGCATTTAATTTATTCAAATAATTATTACTGTTTGTATTTTGATTATGCCGTAATGAACAAACCACTTGCAATGTAAAACTCAAATAATAATAGAAAAACTTTTATTTTCATTTTGTTGTTCTTTTGTAATTTTTTTTTGAAGCGTGCGATTCTCTTTGGTCGATATCAATTCAATTATATCATATGCATATATTTTGTCTTGTGTTTTTTTGCATGATTAAATGTTTTCTTTGTTTATTTTATTCAAATTTTTATGTTAGTTAAACGATTGAAGTTAAATCAAATAAATGAAAAAAGTAGGTAATGATATGAAAATATAGGTAGAGGCTGTCTAGTCAGCTTATTTTTAAAACGTAATGTCGTGTCTTAATTCAATTTTTTTTTTTCAGAATATTTAATGAGATACAATTAATCATTTCGATGTAAAATGTATACGTGAATAAAAAAAGATTTGTATTTGTCGTAAAAAGCAAGTGTTTTGTAATTAGATTGGATCATGTTTTCAAAAAAGATAACAACGATACGGGGCGTTCCCAAGCGGTCACCCATCCAAGTACTAACCTCGCCCGATGCTGCTTAACTTCGGTGATCGGACGAGAACCGGTGTTTTCAGCATGGTATGATAGTTGCCGAGAAACGCATTTGTTAAAATGTGATTTGAGACTCAATTAAGAGAGTCAATGTGTATTTTTAGAAATTTACATGTGATTCTCTGATTGTATTGCCATGAGTGAGAGGAATTGTTCTATTATTAGATATACGAAATCATCACATAAGTGTGAAGAACTTGGTTACTTGTCAACGATCATACCATGCTGAAAACACCGGTTCTCGTCCGATCACCGAAGTTAAGCAGCATCGGGCGAGGTTAGTACTTGGATGGGTGACCGCTTGGGAACGCCCCGTATCGTTGGCATTTTTTGCCTATTAATCATTTACATTCAAATGAAACGATCCTCCGTATTGATTTTCGTGACACAACTGAAAGTAAAAGTGATCTTGAAACTGAGAATGATATGCAAATCGATAAAGTCAACCATCGAGTCATATCAAAAAGTAAATACAATTTCATTTTAATCACTTAATAAAAAAATAACTTTGTACTACATTGTGACATAATATTCACGCAAAACCTTATCTCTCACATACAAACTGATAACTAAATTCATTTGAATGTCTGTCACAGTTTCATGGTAATCTTCATTTATGCTTTGACCATTGGACGTCTGTCTACCTACAAAAAATATATTTTTTTTTATAAAATTCTATATTATGACATTATTTATTACAAATTGAATTAAACATAAATTTTAAGTTATGACACTGAGACTGATGTTTGGGTGCAGTTTTGTGTTAAATAGTATTGAAAAAGACAGTTGAATAGAATATGCAAATTTTCCTCAACAAATTAATATTAGATAAAAATTTTTTGTTAATAAAAAAAAAATCAACATAGAAAGATTTTCATTAATTAAATTTAGTTTTTAGTCAAGTCTTAGCAGCTTTGATGGTGACAAGTCTTGCTGATTTTATAATCAAATGTGATTTGTAAGTAAAAATTACATTTTAAAATCATCATAAATTTGAAAGTAAAAAATCGTTTAAATTTCAAACATTCTTCCTTTTAATGAGTGAATTTACCATAAAATCTTAAAATACATTTGAAGAAACATTTTTTACGCTTTTCAAATTGTACGAAAAAAAAAAATTAATCGACCTATTAAACATTTATTTAAAATTAATAAATAAAATCAATCGATATAATACGTGAAGAAAATAAATTAAATATGAGAAAAAATAAGAAAAAAACTTAATATTTCTCTTATTGGTGTATTTATTTATTAAATTATTTATCAATAAATACCAAACTTTTGCGTGCTCAACTTTTAATTTTTTTCATTTCTGTCTTTTTTTTCCAACATTTCTTGTAATAGAGAAAAAATGTTTTAATTAATTAATTCTGTTTTACTGTAAAATTATAAATATTGATTTTTTTTTTCTTAAATGAAACGAACATTTAACATAGATTTGAAATTAAGACTTGATGGAAAAAAATATGTGAACAAATAATAAGTACCTTAAATAGAAAAACCTTAAAGACATGTTCATGGGCCATTAAATTATGTGTGAAAAGCAAGTTTTTTTTTTCTTATTTCGTTATCTTTGAAATTGAAATGATGATCAATGAATTGAATTTTAATGAAATTTTTTTTGGATATGAAAATGAAAATAAGAGCGAAAGAGACTTTGTGTTATGTAATTTAATTGAAAGGTGTTTTTGGAAGATGATGAAATTTGAACTAAAAGTGTGAGAATCAAATCATAGTTTAGAGTTATGGAAAAATGTGACTTCGTTTGGATGATATGAGTTTGATAATCTGAGTACACCTAAAAAGCGCCAAATTATGATTCACATTTTGAAAGAATACCCCATCATAAGCTACAGGGATGATTTAAACGACCAGATTGAATTACAACCAGCAGCACAAGACTATGAGAATGAGGGTGTAAACAGTTAGTTCTATATAAAGAGTTTCCTGCATCTTAGCAGCCAAACAATTGTATAGCAATTAACTCACTCATGTTTAACATAGCCACTGGTTTAAATGAAATAGATGCTGAATTATTGAAGTAAGGAGACAACAAGCTGATTGACAACTTGGATGGGTAAGTGTCAGAAATATTGATTGTCGGAATATTTAACGACCAAAACGATTTTAGAGTTTGTTCATGATCTTAAAATTGTAAGTAGAATGCCAATAGGAGTAACCTACACAAGGTGGATCGATGATATCCACCATTACCTATGAACATTACGTGTGCAAATGTGGAAAGAAGATTTAAGAAGGTTTTGTTCAACATATCCAATCCTAATTATGGAAATGGCGCATAAATTTTCTAATCAATGATTTTGAGATTTAGAGGCGCATCGATTGATATTTTTAATCATTTTCTAAAATAAAAAAAAAACAATTATTTGTTTCACACCGTTTCAAAGTGTTAGTTACGCCACTGCGTCAGGCAATTCTTTCGCGTTTGGAAATCTCATACTAACGACCAACAAATTTAATGAAATCTTACAAAATTTCAAAAACTATTTCATTGAATCAGTTCATGTATAAACTTATTATCAATTAATTTCCTCCCAAATACATTTATCACCTTCAAATAAACATGTAATGATTATCTCCTTGATTGCATTTGACTATAATTGGAAGAAAATATTTCACATTTACACGGAATTAAACATGTAACTTAAATAACAAATTGTATATATTTAGATAATTATTTGTTATTATTTCAGTCTGTTATGTAACTTATGCAATTTCAATCATCTGTCCACCTTTATAGTTATTAAACCACAATAATTATGGTATTTTATAAGGTGATGAGTGAACTCGTTTTATTATTTTATTTATTTCTGTAGTAAAGTATTAAAGTAATCCAACGCGAAAATATTTCAATCCATGTTTTTACTTGAACTCGATTTTTCTGAGAACTTAAGAGATTACAACTAGAAGAAAATTTTCTGAAATTGAGTATCTTTTTGACTTTGAGTATCAATTGTTCATAAAGTCATCGAAAGTCCCTTTTTCTGACTTTTCAATTTGAGATGAAGGCTAGATAAAGGTTTGAGATGACATTTCAAAACCTTAACGCTTCTGTAAAATATGATGGATGGGCACATTGGTCCAATTGATGGCCTGAATAGTCTCGTTAAAAATCTCCATTCTTCTCAAACTGTTCTTTAAGGGCAATAAAATATCTTCATAAAAATACTTCCCAGTCATCAGATGATTTTCTCATCGTAGTGCATTCATTTCAACTAAGCCATTTACTACCAATTTTTTCTTCTGATAATTATTATCAATTTAATTCATTTTTTTTTTAAAGTTATGTAATTTTACGTAAGCACAACAAAATGCACCTACTCTTGACAAATATTTACTAATTTGTTACTTGTCACATTTATGCTTGATTAATTTTTGCAACATAATAAATCTTAATCGTAGGTTCTAGCTATAAATTTAACCACATTAACACTAAACACAGTAAGCAGTCTATTAAGAAAAATAAAATGACACGTGATCAAATTAAATATTATTTATAATTTTTTTTTCGTAATTCTTAAATTATAATTATGCACATATTATCTAGTTACAACATAAATTAAAAATAAGTGCACTAATATGAAGTAATTTTCAAAATCTCCTAGTAAACAACTTGATTTCTTAAAAAGATTAAAAAACAAAAATTAAATATTCAAATTTCAATCTAACTAGACTAGATTTATGATATGAAATGACATTAAAATGTTAAATATTAATAATAATAATAATAATATAAAGAGAACTGTTGTCACACAAAATCATTATAATAATGATTGTTACGAAATATTTTTTAAAAGGAAACTGTCCGTTTTGTATTTTATTTATTTACAAAAAAATTTCAAAATAAAAAATTTATATTACACATCTTTCATGAACTTGTCATAATTACCCTTCTAGCTATATGACATGACTAATATTAAAAACACCTTAGACACGTCAACCAAAAAAAATGATACCGCGTTAATTTTAATTGAATTTAATAAACATAAGAAGCTTTTTCAACAACGTCATTTATTTGTAGGATATTTTTTGTATCTTAAAATAACATAACTTAAGATTTTTTTTATTATGTTATGTACTTATTGAAAATACATGCTTGATTCGAATTGAAGGTTAGTAGTGTTAAAAAATTAGGTTTCAATGCTCATTTTATGTGTATTTTTTTTGTACTTTAAAGTATGAGATGCCTATTTGCTTATAATTACAATTATGACACTACTAAAGTACGCTTGAAATGCAAAGGGAACTAAAATATTGAATTGATAAAATTTTTGATTCAAATGAGATTGTTTCAGTGTCACATTGTGTATTGTTAGTCGTTCATCTTAGCAAATATATGGATTTTGGGACTTACGAAAAATAAATCGCATCAATATCTTCAGAAGTTTTTCGATGAGTATCGAACTCAAGCCATCCAGTTGCAAAGCAGATTCTTTAACCACTGGATCAATAAAGCGGTCACTACATGACTTATGGAAACAACTTGTATATATCGATAGTCTGTTAAGCTAAACTGCAAAACTTTGTGGTTTTGCAACTTCAAATTGATTCTAAATTCATAAAACAAACTATTTTCTGGATCAGACAGACATTTTTTGTTCATAAGTCGACGTGAGGTACCTCCGCAATGTGTTTTTTATAATGAAAGCCCAATGTTTAAGTTCCCTTTGTTTTTATTTAAATATAATTATATACAATGATTATATGCCAATTATGAATAAAAATATTTTTCATTCAATTTTGTATTTACACAAATATTTTTTTCTTTTTTAAATTGAATACTAAAAAAAGTACCGTTTAGTATAAATAATACAATTAAAATATTATTTAAAAATAATGAAAAAAAAACCAATCAAGGAAGGAAGTGAAAAATATGATTTAGTTTAAACCTGTTTAAGTCACACTTATGATAATTGTTCACTAATTAAAATTAGAGCAGTAAACCATCAGGAAATGATCAATATTTAAATTGCATTTTGAAAGTACAATTTAAATGTTAATGTATTTCACTTTGCATTATGTGACACAATTTCACTTTTCATGTTTTTATTTTAATGACGTACAACAAAACACAAGACAACATAAATAGAGGCCAATATAATTCAAGGTTAAGGTGGCGCGTTAACAAGTTTCATTCATACTTGACTTACACGAACATTTATTATTATTATTATACATTTACCACATTATGCAACCTCTTCTTCAATCTCTTTCGCGTTTATCTTTTATTTCTTGTCCTTTGCAGTTGAATACACACATGCAATATAATATTTTGTGTCGGACATTGACTTTTATAATAAATGTGTAGACATTTATCTACATTGCATAACATTATTATTGTTATTAATAATTGTTTTTGAAAGAAATAAAATAAATAAAAACAAAACAGTTTATTATCTTATATCAAAATATGAGAACATATTTTTATTAAACGTGTGATTAATTATGTTGATATTAAAAATGTTTAAATGTTGCTGAAAACTGTTCTGATTGTTATGAATATGAGTCAATCAATTTAAATGTCTTTAAATATTACTCATAATCTTATTTTACATGGATCTGTATTTTTAATTAAATTAGTAAAACTAATAATTTTTGAATTAAATTTACCTTTTTAATCGAAAATTTTCAAAGGAAAATTCACATTTGCTAGTCTGACTCATGAATTCTTAAACATGTTGTTTTAAAGTCAAGATTTTATAATTAATTTTTAATTTCGTCTCGATGTAAGAAAATTTAATTCAACCAACATCCATTCAATCACTCATACAAAGAATGAAACATAAAATTTATAAAACTCAGATTACTTTGTATAAAAATATTCACCAAACAGTAAAAATTCACCTCCATACAATGCACGAACGATAACTCACGTTATTTAATGCTCCATTCACAATCAACAAGTTTTCAACATCACATTTCATTTCATTTAACATGTTTATTACGATACTGAACAGATGATGACTTACATTTAATTGTATTATTAACATCATTTTATATCAACTTAAGATGCAATTTAAATCACCATACGAATTTGACTAGGTCATTTGTGATCTGATTCACTTATGGATGCATAAAAAATGTGTATTAATTTTCCCTTTCATTATTGCATTTAATCATTAGTTTTAAAAAACATTTTTTTTTGTGTAAAAATTTGACTTTAAATTACTGCTAATTACATGTTACATTTTATATCGATTTTTTTTTATGAAATTTATAAAGTAATTCGCTAATTGTATATTTTTAAGCTAAAATTTAACATTTTAATTGGAAAAACATTGTTTTATTAAAAAAAAATTCATTGAAACATCAAATAAAATATGATCACATGAATTTGTTGAAATATTTTTTTAATGTTATAATTAATTGATTGTATATTTTTTTTTATCATAAAGCATATGACACATGATTATCATAATGATTGTTATAAGTATATTATAATTCGAAAAAAAATTATAAAAAATTTTGCGCTACTTAAAGTGCCTTTTTAATTTATGACCTTTATCTTAAATTAATAAAAAAAATAAGTTACATGCAACATATCGTATGTTGAATCAAAGTAGTAGATGATGTTAATCATTTTTAATTACAAATTAAAAAAAAAACAAAAACATAAAGTGTAGACAAGCATAGGTGTGTAACTCAAGTGAATCAAATTGATTTTGCTGTAAGCTATGTTTAATGTTTAAAAATTCTCACGATTGCATTGTACTTAGAACAAATTTGCGAATTAAAACTATGAAATTAAAAGGAACAGGTGTTATTTTGTATGTTTATTCATGTTTTTTATGTTTTTTTCTTAAACATGTTATTTATTCATATTTAAGTTAAAATAATATCTGATTAGATTTTTAAAGAATATTTTTTTATAATTAATTCAATTATCTTATTATTGTTATTAAATTTTGTTCTTGAACTTTAAAAGTGAAACCCTTCAATTGTGATAAAATTGTACAGTGATTAAGAATATGAGATTTTTGTAAAAGAAAAACGTAATATGATTGTTACGTAATAAGTTTTGATGAGAATGCGGATTTCACAAATTATTCATAAGACTTAAAAAAAAAACTATCGGGCCTCAGTAAAACTGGCTAATTTTCGTTGTTTAAATCACGAAGCAACATTCTACTGGGACAATCTTAACATTGCAGAGCACTCCAGGTTACTGATACCAAGAATTATGCCGAAAAGAAAAAGGGAGCTAATGAACATGTCAATACAAGGTATTCGAGTGATTACAGCATTTTTATCTGGACATGCAAGAGTAAACAGTCACTTATCTAGAATAGGTGTGAGAAATAATGTGGACTGTAGACTGTGTTGGGATCATGAGGAGACTGCAAATTATCTAACTTGATTGCCGGTGTCTCAAATGAAAAGTATTTAGTTTATTGGGAACCAGTAGAGCTCAACCTGAAGACTTTCTCCAGATGGATAGAAGGCCCGAGCGTCGAATTGGAGGTGCAAGTGTGAGTCTTAAAATATCTAGGGCATCATTGGGGTGACAACTTGTCCTACAATATGTGGCTTAGGTGAGTCCCTTCTGACAAGCTATCTATCTATTTAAAAAATGTGTTTTCATGATTTGAATTGAAAAAGTTCAATCAATATCACGGTCGGACTTGGAAATGAATGAATACATACAAATATTAAAACATCAGGGTGGCTGAGCCCATTCATTTTCCTTTACCCAATTGGTCCCTGATCCTTTTTTGCTACTTCTCAAATCGAATTCTTTCAATGTCCTAAAATAAGGGAAAAGACGCCTTTTGTCATCTCTGACCGTGAGGAAAAATTGGTGTAAAGCGTTGTAGAAAAATTTCCAAGCTTCACCTTTGCTGAAGAAATTCCTTGCATAATGCATAGAATAAGGGACTAAGAAAAAAAAATGCAAATACGCATTTAAACGTCATATCTCTTCACAAATCCTTTCAAAAGATCCCAAACTCACTTCACAATCTCGTGTGACTCATATTCATATTTTTACATTCTTTTTAACACCAACAGTGTGAAGAAAAAACAAACAAAACCAAATCTTATTTAAATTAACCTTCATAATTGGTTACGATTACTTTTATTTTATCTTACAAACAAAAAATTCAACTGTTTCATTATTATTATTTAATTAAGAAGTAAAATAAACAATAAAATACAAAATTCATTTTATTATTACTATTACATTTATTACCGCACATTGTCATGTCATTATTTTAATATAAAATAGTTCACTTTTATTGTAATCCACTGACTCTGACATACATTTTTCTACATTAACTACTTGAAAATGCAAGATCATTATTATTATTGTCTTTATATTAAATTTTTTTTGTTAACTTTTTTTATTATTTTTAATGTTAACAATATATATAAATATTTCAAGTTAAAGATAAAAATCAGTGTATATACTTTTGTTTTTTAATTATTAAATCACTGCCAAGATCATGATCATTTGAATCATGTTTGTTTGTTTTATTATTTAATTTAATATTTTTTTTTTAATAGTTTCCTATTTGATTTGATTTGTTCACGTTAAATTGTTTGTCTAATTTAAATCAATCTGATTTTATGCTGGACTGAACATGACAGTTGCTGGTCAAATAAAAGTTGTTTTCTGAGCAATTTTCTTGATTGAAATGTCAAAGATGGAAAATGAGTGATAGTGGGTAATAAGTAGACATAATGATATGAAAATTAAATTTTGTGTGAGGAATTGAAAAAATGTTGAATTTTTTGTGTGGATTTATGATGAACAGTAATCGCTTCTGTTATTTTTTATTAGAAATAGTATAAAAAAATCATGACTTACAACTTAAATATCGAAATTCAAAGACTTTGATTGAAAAATGGTGATCATTCATTGAAGAGGAAGAAGCAGAGAAGTATGCTGTCAAGTACCAAGTTAAAAATTAAAATCTTAATGAAACTGTGTTTACAATGTAATTGACCTTCGTCTTTGTTTGAACCCATTTGCTAGTAACTTATTTTGTAGCAATTTTAACTGAAGACAAAAACAATTGTTGATACGCTCATGTTTTGGATTAATTGTTGCATGTCATTCTAATAAATTTTAACCGTTTGATCAAATAATAAGAAGGTTAACCATGAACCTTTATGATGAATCGATTATGCTTGAAATAGCTTCCTGATGCCTTCTAACAATGAGAAACATATTTTTTTGATATTTTTATGAGACATTAACAAGGCAAGATACGCTGTATGCACTCGCAACTATAAACCAGTGGGGACATTTGAACTATTAGGAAACCAGTAGGACCATCGAGAAGCTCGAACAAGTCATTTAACAAAAAAAATTCTAAAAAGTTTTTCCCACTGCCCCACTGGTTTTTGGTAGAGAGTGGGGGCTCACATTTTGGTTCACAACAAAGAATCCTTGCTAATATTTTATTTTCAAATGATCAGGGATTATCAGAAGGGTTCGATCTCAGCATAAAAATGTCAGCATAAAAGCTCAGATCCAATGATGGTGGCTTAGCGTATGCAAATAAGACGCATCTTTACTTCTCCAATTCAAGAAATATCACAATAAATTCCCATGTATATTATTTAACATTATTCTTTTAATTTATCGTATAAAATACAAATGAAATCGAAAGTAAGTTCACCTACTGACTGCCAACTACCGTAATAACAAACATAATAATGGCTTAATTATATTGTTACGTTATAAATATCGTCTCGTCATTGTTTCTGTGGTAATATCATAAAAACGTGATTTGATTTTTTTTTATTTCGTCTTCTTCTTACGATTCAATTCATTGTGTATAGATTTCAAATTTTAATTTATTTTATAATATTACAATTTTATAACAACAATCATTAAATTAATGCATGAAATTAATTATGTTTTGAATTATGTTTTTATTATTTTGGCTCGTAATATCAAGGTCATAAAAAAAGAGATATGATGATGAATCAATTAAAATTACAATTGATCACACTTGAACTTTAAAATTATTATTTTTATATTAGATTTCAATGATCTTGAAACGGATCTAAAAATATTTCGTGTCAGAAGTAAAATAATGCGTAAACTGTTCTAATTTTAAGTCAATTTATAGGTAATTTCAGTGTTTTTATGTTAATAATACAAAAAATAAATAAATTTAATTGCATTTCAAAGGACATTCGTAATACATTGAATATCGATTTGTAACGCAACATTAATTGAGATAATTTAATTGAATAATAATAACAATGCAATTTTTAAATGTTAGACGTAATACATTTAAATTAGATTTATTATTAAATGGGGAAAAAAATAATTTCAAAATTGTGTCATGATCAAATCTCGTCATGTTCTTTTCCAGCAAAATTCTTTCAATTCCTAAAAAATAATTTAAATTTCGAAATTTTTTCGTAAAATTTTAATTATTTATAAAATTTGATTCATCTTGATATTTTTAAATAATTTTAAATGAAATATTTCTTGCATAACTTGCTCACATTATAATAAAATTTAATATTTTTGTTCATAATAATTTTTTATTTAGTTTAACGAGACAAATCTTTTGATTCAAGTGCATGTCCCTTTAAATTCAATGTTTCATAATTATTGTTATTATTGTACTTAATCTGATCTTGAGTTTACTTAAATTTAGATATAATATTTTTTTTTTATTTTTAATAATAATTTAGGTTATTCACTGTTATTCTCTTGACTGACGAGTTAAAAGATATAAATTAAAGATAGTTAATAATATTTTAATAAGCAATCAAAGACAACATAATTCAGGCCTTGATTTGACTTTAACTTAACTTTATTAAACTTTAAGATAATTTTATTGTTTAAAAAGATATGATAAATAGAATTTGCTGACTCACTTAGGGCACCGATTGAATTACACTTATAATAATAATAATAAGAATAATTTGATTTATTCAACATTTTTGATTGAGTACTTATTTTTGTTATTTTTTTTCTATTATTTTGTATAAAAATATTGTATTAAAATTTTATTAGCGAGTAATGTAACAAATAATACTGAAAAAATTAAATAAATAAAATATTATTTTATGAATTGAATCGAATATTTCGTGTGTCATGTTGCTGCACGTGATGCTAGCTAAGGTATCAATAGATTTTGTAGCAATTTTATCATTAAACCTTAAAACAAAATAAACGGATACAGAATTAAAAACAAATGGAAGGGAAACATACTTGAGAAACTAACAAATATAATAATTGTATATTTACACATATTTTAGATTGGAATATAACGACAAAATAGTCATAGTACGACCCGAATATGATTTATTTTTTTTATTTGTAGGGTGAATGTTTAAGTGTTCGAAATTATTCTAAGAAACTAATTACCATAACCAGAGGCCTTAATTTTTTTCTTGTCATACCTTTATTAAGACTTTAACTCATATTTTGAAAAAGGTACATGGCTAATATAACTCAATTTTTGTTGTTGTGGTGTTGAATTTGGCCTTGGTTCATTTGTCACTTGCACAGAGTGTCGTAAGGGATTTTCCAGGGGGTAGTTAGGTCGCGCCAAATTCACGCTCCAAAAGCCAAAGCCGCCAAATGCAAAATTCACCAAACTCCATATTCACCAAATATCAAATTTGCCCAACAGCAAATGTCAAATCAACAAAACGTAGAATTTGCCAAATGTCAAATGCACAAAATGCCAAATTATCCAAAGGCCAAATGTGCCAAATTTTCCAAACGCCAAATGTGTCAAATGCGTCAAATTTTCTAAATGTGCCAAATGTGCCAAATGCGCCAAAATGAAAAATGATTTTTTTCTTGGCAAGTGACCTGACTATCCCCTGGGGTTTTCTGTTTCACAAAGATATTGAAATTAAAATAGAATAATTTTTTTTTTTAATTTCCTCATTTAAATCTTACCCTATTCATATTGTGATATGTTCTTACAGTTTTTTCATCGTCTTATAATTCACTTTGTATCATGACTGTATTCTATCGAAATCAAAAGTGCTTTAAATTTTAGCGTACATTGAATGTATGAAACCTAAATTGAAGAAAAATTACTCGGAAAAAATGTTTGTTACAAACAAATTCTCATAACACTTACATACAAAGTGGTGAATTAAATGTATCTCCACAGATACAAAATATGTTAACTGTTGCTCTTTTACACTATAAGGTAACTGTATGAACTTAAATAAATGATACTTTTTCACAAAGTTTTTTAATGTTGAGTTGTGTTATACACAAATGTGATATGTTAGACTTGTGTTTATATGAGCACATAATTTTTTTTTTTGGTAGCCATGTGTCTGTTTATATCTATTTTACTTTGTTTGGTTATTATGTTACTATTATTGTGTGCTCTACAGTTTTTCTCACTCCACTTTTAGTTGTTGTTGTTGTATTTTAATTTACAAGATACAATGCTCTGTACATATACATTAAAAAAAATATCTATGAAAAGTGAGTTACAGTTAATATAACAAAAATTTCAAACCTTTTAATTGCACACACAGACCAAACTTTTGGATGATATATAAAGGAGGGATTTGGCTCAGAGTTTTCATTGAATTATCAGAAATCACTACAGTGTGACTTATTATTTTACTTAGTGTAACAAAACAGTATTTATTTTTTTAAATTATCAAAATGTTCAGATTTGTAAGTGTAAAAAATATATTTTAATAAACAAAATTTAATTTCAAATTAAATAAAAATTAGAATATTATTTTAAAAAACTTCTAATTTTGAATTGAACGCTGGAAAAACTTAAATTAAAAAA
The DNA here is from genome assembly GCA_900002565.1 of Culicoides sonorensis. Taxonomy (NCBI): domain Eukaryota; kingdom Metazoa; phylum Arthropoda; class Insecta; order Diptera; family Ceratopogonidae; genus Culicoides; species Culicoides sonorensis. Next base: position 359,141 of record LN483382.1, read on the forward strand.
AAAATAAATAAGAAATAAAAATTCTATAAAAAAATAAAGAAGAAAAATAATCCGAATTAAATATTTTAATGAACTGTGTAAAAAAAATAAAAAGTGATTTTTTTTTAAACTGACTAAATCACATCTAAAATTTAAATTGATATAAAAAAAATTAAATCAATTCAAACTACTTACATTTTGAACAAAAATTAAAATTGAATTTTATGTGTTTTTAGTTAGTAATTGCTGCCATCGCCGCTGTCGCCAGTGCTGCCCCTGAACCAGGATATCTTGGTGGATATGGTGCCGCTTATGCTGCTCCTTATGCTGCATCATATGCTGCCCCTTATGCTGTTGCCCACAGTGCTCCAATTGTTGGTGAGTAAAATTATTAATTACCAAAAAAAATTATATCTGATGAACGAAAAAATTCTTTAAAACTTGAAATTAATGTCAAATAATTAATTTAACAGCTGCACCAGCAGTCCATGCCGCCCCAGTTGTTGCCCATGCCCCAATTGCCACAAGTTATTCAAGCTCGTAAGTTATCAGAAACCTCAGGAATTAATATAAAACCTTTAAATATCAATCAAATTTTACAGACAAATCTACCACAGTGCACCAATCGTTAAATCAGTTGTTGCTGCCCCAGTTTACAAAAGCTATGCTGCTCCAATTGTAAGTGCTCCAGTCTACAAAAGCTATGCTGCTCCAATCGTAAGTGCTCCAGTCTACAAAAGCTATGCTGCCCCAATTGTCAGTGCTCCATTGATTGCCAAGAGTTATGCACCAGCCATCTCAGCTCCTCTCTACGGAGGACACTATGGTGCCGGTTACGGATATGGTTTAGGATATAAATCACTCGGTTTATACCATTAAATCATCACCTAAACTCGACTAGGAATTTTTATACGTTATACTACTAAATTAAAAAAGAACATAAAAAAAGAATATGAATAACTTCAAATTATGATCTGAATGTGTAAATATGCGTGTTTTTTCGAAAAAATTGACGTTGTTTGATTTAAAACAAAAAAAAAATTAATGAATGAAAAATAAACAAATCATTTGTTGAAAAAAAAACTTTATCCGACTTTTTATTACTATCAATACTTAATCCAGTTAAAACAATCATCATATCACGTCCATGCTCAATGTGTGACAATAAATGCAAAAAAATAATTATTCCACACTCTCCAAACTACGAATCTTGCATATAAAGTAAATTAATTGAATTAAATAATAATAGGAAGTCATCACTTTTATTAAGTAACTCAGTAAATCAGTTTATTATATGAAATTAATCCATTAATGAGTAAAAATATTTCAAATATTGTGAAATAAAACACATTGCAATTGGAAATAACCGGCTTACTTGACCGAATTAATATCACAGCTACTGTTTATCTATGTATTTTTTTATTTTACATTACTTTTACTGTTAAGGTAAATTGCAACAAATAAATGCAGAAAAAAAATAACATCACATACTTTATTGCATTGATCAATGAAATTTAAAAAGAACTTGTGTGTGTGTGTGTTAACGACAACATAAAATTCATGATAAAGCAATCGAATGAGTCATTATGATATTTTTCTTGAATTGAGAGAGGATTGGAATTTTCAGGTCAGAGAAAAAATCGAGACATGGGTCGAAATCAATTGTGAAAATTTTATGTCCGATTTTTCATTGAATTTTCTGAACAGGTCAATTATGTGAAAACGAGAATGTTTCGGTAGGAATTGAAGACAAAAATCTATAAAAAGTCTAAATCATGTCAAAATGCTTTTCAATTGAATTGAAATCGTTTCTCGACTTTGGATCTGTGTTCATTTGAACTTTCAATGACCATATCTTAGAAATTTGCAATCCCTTAATAAAATGAGCACCACTTGCAATAAATTTCTGACGTACTACATAAAATTGCAATAAATTATTCGATCGATTCATACTGTTGCTGTAATTTTTCTCATTTTTTTTTATAAAAAATTTAATTTTCTTATAAGTACATGACGATATCAATTTATCTGTTATTGCCATTTGTTTACTTTATTTATATGAAATATGTTGTTTAGTTGTAAAAATTACATAACATTATGCGTGTGTGTCTGTTAAGCAAAAAAAAAAATAAACATGTGCATAATAAATAAACAATGTTTGATCTAGTTTTGCAATTTTCTTGTCGGTGCGTCGTTGTCGTCAGAATAAATTAATAAATCAATATTAAATTGATGAAAAATTGATTATGATACGTGATCTTATGTCTGAATTAGCATCATTCAATTGATATTCAAAGAGAATCTTAGTTAAAAATGAAAAAAATATAAACGATTAATTGCTGCTTCCCGAGCTTAAATGTAACTGTGCGCACGTCAATTTACATCTTGCAATTCAAACATGTTCTGGTAGATACTTGAAAAAGTGAATTACCTTTATAAGGTCGTTCTCACGGTTTTTGTATAAAATTATCTATCAAGTTGAAAAATGTTAAATGCTAGACCATTGTACTAGCACCTAACTGTTAAAAAAAATATGCGTAAATGCTGTATTTAGTAATCAAAACGTTTAAATTAAAAATTTGGTTTAAAGCAGAATGAATGATCGATTAAAACAAGTTGAGAGTAAAATGTTTAATTAAATTCAGTTTAATTTCAGGTTAGCAAATTGTCTAATTGAGAATTGATTTGTAATTATTCATTTCAAGATTTTTCTGTCAGACAGGTAATATAAAATATTCACTGCCATTCAAATAAACCGTATTGGATCTATTCAGAGACGATTCTCTACATTTGTTCTTAGAGGTCTGGAATGGAAAGACTCTGAAAATCTTTCCTCATATGAACAACGTCTAATGTCTAATGTCTAATTTTGACATGAACACTTTATGTGATAGACGAAAGATGGTCGATTTCATGTAAATTACTTTTTGACATGAGTGACGTCACATATCTTGATAACAAACATGACTGAACTCAAATCCGTATGCCACAAGACAAGATTGGGATCCACTCAACTAATTATGGTATGAACGAGCCCCTAACCAGAATGAAAACTAATAATAACTAGGATCAGATCAGATCAGATTTGTAGGGCAGCTATTAAACCTACACTAACGCCATCAGTCGGGCCCATTGTGCATACCCATTATCATCATCCGAGGGACTTAGCTGTTATCCTGTCATCCAAAACAGTCGCCACCTTTTATCTAGCATTTAACTCAAGTAGCCGAAAAAAGTGACATTTGAGATTGTAAAGTTTCATGGCCAGAACGAGAATCAAACTACCAATCTTAAGATTGATAGTTCAACACGTTAACCACTGCACCGTACAATCCCCTAGGATAGGGATAGGGAATTGGCTACATTCTACTTTAGTTTACGTACTAAAAAACCCGAGCTATTGGTCAAACTGAAACTAGGAATGGTTTTGTAGATTTAGATGTAAGACTTTCAAATAACATCAGGACCTGAAATTGACTATCATAGAGCGAAAATAATAAGTAGGACATGCCTACCTTCGAAATTTAAAGGTTCAGAATGACACGAGTAACCATTTCCAACATTTAAAAAATGGAATAGCCTGAAAATAACGACTTTAAATAAAATTCGCATTAATTTTCCTCCATATTCACATTTAATTACACCTTTCCACCATTTAAATACCACTTGATTTAATTTTATCATTATAATTTAAACCTTTATTTGAGATATTTTACCACCCATTCTAATTACATGCATATTAAAAATATTCAAAATATAAAATCAATTGATTGACCTACAAATTGTATCAAAAGTTGAATCAAAGCAAAATATTAAAGATCATGCTAATCACTTACATGCATTTTAATAGCATGAACATGAACATAAATAAATATAAACACAAATAATAATAATAATATTCATAATAATTGTAGATCAATAATAAATATCAAAAAAATATAATAAAACAGCGTAAAATATAGTGGAAAATTACTATTAACTTTCAATACATTTAATTCAATTTATGTATTTATCAACATTTTAAATTTCATATGAATCGAATTGAACTCCTTGTGATATTATTTTGAGTTTATCATTAAAAAAAAAAATTGAATTAAATTTAATGCGTATAAAATATTTCTTATTTTACTCATAAATGTATATGAAAATACACTGCAAATGGAAAATGTACCTGAAATCTTTTGATTTGAAAAAATTGTCTGGCATGTCATGGAAATGTGACATCACGCAGACTTGGCGAGTCATCAGGAGTGTATTTAATTATTAACCCTCAGTTCAGCGATAACTTTTTACCATTACTTTCAGCGACGGGGTCAGGCCCTTAATTATTTTGAGTAAGAGAAATCGTGTTTTTTTAAGTTTTAGGCAAAAATCACCTGAAGCAAAGTTGTAGAGAATATTTCCAGCTACAACTTTGCTGAACTGGTCAAGTCGATGTTTCATTAATTGAGCGCCTAAAAATGGCAAAATACGCAATTTTAAGCTCATTTTTCGGCTTTGGAGTGACAAAAAGTCATATTTTCGTAAGTTAAAGTTACTTGCAGTAAATTTGTAGCGAAGCTATACCTTTAGCCAGACCCTGCCGCTGAACCGAGGGTTAATGGCCCTGACATTCTGTATGATTTTCTTCAAAATTTATCCTGAACTTAACTTTTGCAAGACGATCGAGTGCGACCTTTCTGGCATTCGACAGATTGCTTATATGGCCAATCCGCCACTGGGCCTAGCCAAAAAGCTCGTTTCGTCGTATTTGAATCACCCAAAACTGCGGGACATTTTAAATTTACAGTGTATAATTATTATGTAACAACTAGCAAGAGATTTTTATGTTAAAAGAAATATATTATGGTACATTTGCAATAAATTATTTTGCTCGAATCAAGCCGCCTTGCTTTTATAATAGGCGGCATTGTCTCATACACATTGCAGTGTGTATTTATTTGTTTTAATTTTAATTTATTTTTTATTTTAAGTTATTTATTTATTTATTTATGGACAAGTGTTTCAACGTTGATAATTTAAAAAAAAATAATAGAAACAAATTCTTTTTCCTTTTTTTTTTACTCATAAAAATTACTTTGTTTCATGTTAAGGCTAAGTACTAAATTATACCCAACGGTCTAGTTTATCAATATTTTTATTTATAATATTTGATTTTTGAAGTAAACTTGTATGTGTGTTATAAAGTTAAAATTGTAACAAAATGCCTGAAATTCGTGATTGAGTGTGGTATGAAGAAAATTTATTTTCCAATTAAAATTTTGTGTAACTGAACGTGTGAGTTTTACGTTTTGCACACAAGTCACCTTTAAAATCAATGTTTATGAGGATTTTACTTAAAAAATTCAAATTTTTCTTATTAGATCATTTCTGTAATCAGATCTGAGCAGTAAATGATCATTATGCAACATTGTATTATTTTCAATCTCTTTTTTAATTTTCGTGTTCATGTTTCACTACACCGAATTCGTAATTTCATCAAAACAAGTTGCAATAAAATCTGCACTTTTAACACTAACCTGAAATTGCATATGAATCGGCAACAATTGATCACAATCTTAAATAATTGACCCGCTGTGTGACTTTACATAAAATTTTATCGTTTTCAAGCTGTGAAATAGTTTTAAATGTAATTTATTTTTATTTAATGTGACTTCAATACAAGCCTTTAGCAAGTTTTAGTTTTATTTTGGCGTGTGAATAAAAATATTTTGGGTTCTAACACAATGTTATGCAATATTTTTCTTTTAATTTGTATCGGAAGTTTTTATTTTAAATTTATTCGACTTATCTGTTGATATTTGGCAAAAATAATAAATTTTTAAAAAAATCTCTTCCGATTCATTGTCTTTGGATTGGATCAGTCACTATGGAAAAAAATTGACGATTCAGCTGTCTAATAATGAAATCCGAGCTTTTGAAATTGAAATGAAGCCTTGAATGAAAAAATTTCCCTCAATTTAATTTTAATATCATGTCACTTTAAATTGAGATCACATTAATTTTTAGCAATCACATTTTACAATTCATTTCTGTTATAAATTTAATTTTTAATTACCTTTTATTGTATCATGATCATGTTTATGACATTTCTGTCCATGAATTTAATTTTTATTAATCACATATTTTGGCAATCACATCCGAACAATTGTTTCCCATTTTTATTGCCATTCATTCATTTATTTGCACAATATTTGCCGTGTTTTTTTTCATAAGACAATCAAAAGACACACATATTTCGTGCATTCATGCGAGCAATATTATCATTTTAAATGTCGTTCAATGGTCACATTATTATAAATTTTTATTCATTTTTTTATTTCAATTATTTGAATTGTCCATGTGTATAAGCAGCGGCAACACAACGCAAATGCAATTTATTTGTGTTGTTTTATATTTTGACATGGTGTTGAAATTTACCTTTTTTTTTATTATTTTATTTATTACTCATTTGCTTCTTTATAACATTACTAGTCTCATTATTTAACAATCATAATAATAAATAATTGCATTTAAAATTGTATGAAATATGATAACTGATCATTAAAATTGAGTGTGTTTATGCAATTTAAATGCAAGACCGAAAAAAACAATGTCAAAGTAATTGTACATTGAAGGGTGTGCGGTTTTTGTCAAGAAGATGAAGGGAAAAAAATGATTTAATTGTGCACTATCAAAAAATTATTCATCCAAGAAGGTTATGATGGTTTAAAAGATACATAATATGGGTTGATTCCCATTTTTAATGTTAGTTGTAATTTTGTTGCAGATTTTTCTTGGTTGAAGGAGTTATGTCTTCATTTAGTTACAATCACAATTCAAAATCTTTTACAATTTAAAAGGTCGTTTTTTTTTAATTTAATTTAATAGTAAATAGTTAGTGTCACGCCATATTGCACTCTTTGAAGTTCTGTATTGAATTTTATCGGATTATTTTTGTTTTGCTGAGTTTGCTTTGTTATTATTATTTTTTTAACTCAACACCGATTTTGTCTGGTCGTGACTCAGTATATTCAAATCAAGTTTTAGCATCACAAGTGTTAAAAAATGCAGAATGTGATCGTGAATGAAACACACGAGCGCATTCCTTCAAATAAAATTCGGCTATTTGGAAAATTGTGACATTTTGAAGAAAAACGACTATTTGGGAAAATTCTGCGATATTGGAAAATTTTTAAATTTTCACCATGTTGTAAAATTCCGTTAATTTGAAAATTATAAAGGAAAACTCTAGAATTTTTCACTATTTAAAAAAATATTCCGGATCTAGAAGAGTCGACCATTTTGGAATTACTGTCATTTTGGAAATGAACATTTTGAAAAAGTCTGCTATTTTGTTACCCAGAACGGACAGACTGCATAAGCGACCTCCAAAACCACATTTTTTACAAATCGTTGATTAATGCAATAAAAAGCTGTTGAAATGCAATAAATATAGTTTTAATGTTAACAATACACATATAACCTAATTGTAGGATGGATTTTAAACAAAGTGAATATTGGTTCAGGTCGTTATTCGTTTGAAATTGCTTATTAATTAAAGCTCGAAGTGATTTAAGGCAAGTCTTGAAAATATTTACAAAAAAATAGCTATATAGCACGAAAATGAGGCAGAAATGATCAGATGTTAAAAAGTAATTTTTTTTCCGCTCTTTCTTTTGAGTTTACACTCTCAACTCAAAACCAGTGGGCACCAGTGGGAGACCAGTGAAAAAGAGTGTTTCCACTGATGCCCCACTGCTTTTGGATTGAGAGTGTAGCAAATCAAAATCCTCGTGATTTTTTATTGAAATTCATTCACACGATTCAACAAAATATTTATTATTAAAAAGCCAACAAAACACATAACGGTTAATAAAGACAAAAAAAAATCTTACTGAAAAAAAATTATCAAAGCACCTTTTAGTTTTTCTTATTATTTATTATTATCTGATTCTCAATTTGATCGATGGTTAAATATTTACACCACAAAAATGAAATCGTCATCATATTAACAAACAACATCATTCAAAGAACCACTCAATTTTTTTTTCTATTTTTTTTTTTTTATTAAAACCCAGAAATTAAAAAAAAAACACACACACACCCTGTCGGGAGTAAACTCCTGAATTTCAGGAGCTAAACTCCTGAAGAATAGGAGTTAACTCCTGAAATTCAGGAGTTAACTCCTGATGATTAGGAGTTAACTCCTATTTGTCAGGAGTTAACTCCTACTTTTCAGGAGTTAACTCCTAATATTCAATGGTTTAGCTCCTGAAATTCAGTGAAATTGAGTTATAAAAAAAAGTATTATAAAATTTAAAACGTAGAAATTCAACATAAACAAAATATAAATCAATTAATTAATTTATGGAAATAAAAAATCTAAAAACTCAAAATTTTCAAAAAACTCAAAAAAGTCTAAAAACTTAAAATATTCAAAAAAACTCAAAATTTTCAAAAATAACTCAAAAAGTCAAAAAAAATAAAAAATTTTAAAAATTATAAA